>RBNI01000211.1:0-37283 GCA_003990745.1 Jimgerdemannia flammicorona | reverse complement strand
TTTTTTTTATAGTCACTTGGACTCCGCCTTTATTACCAGTCTATGAATAAGTATACATCATCACCACTCACTACCCAATCCCCATAGGGGGGCTCCTCCCCACCTCCTCATGGATAAAGATCACCCTGTCACCAACTATGCCCACTCTTCCCCCGCTCTGTCTACAAATTTTCTCCACTAAGTGGCATCTCCAACCACCCTGCAGCCCCCAACCAAGCCACCAGCCTGTTAAGGTATCCTCCATAAGCCTATGCCACCGCAACAACCAGTCCCCCAAGCCCTGCCTACTCCTGTCCTCAAAAACAAATAGCCAGTGACTGGCCAGCCCAACCCAAATAGCTAATACCCAGCCCAAAGTAATCCACTCCTTCCCTATCCCTCCTACCAATCTATCCCTCAAGTCCTCCCACCTCCCCTGTACCTCATCTCTCCTATGCCATATCCCCAAGCATTCCCCAATTGCCTGCCAAAAGTCCCCCAACACCTCACACTCTCTAAGCCAATATTCAGGCATCTGTACACAGTCCCCTCCTGCCCTACATTGTGACACTCCTCACAGTCGAAGCACCCCCCTATGATAAGGTGCCCTGAGTGAAAGTTGAGCATAACATTCCACTGCAGCATGCGCCACCAGACCACCCAGTACTTTGGTGGCATCCACTTTTGCACTGCAGCACTCCAGGTCCAGACACCATGCCAGTCCCACTCTTCGCCAATTCCAACTCCTTGCCAACTACTAGGCCATAGATCCTGGCCTGGTCCCCTTTGGCATTCTATTCTATCACCAATGTCGAATCAATCAAAGGTGTGCCACCCAGCAGTATGCAATCCCATCTCCACATCGCCAGGTCCCAATCCTCCTCTCCTTCATTCCCCTGCCAACAAATTCCAATATGGTGTACCCCCTCTACTATCCCCCACCAAAATCCTTTATATTGCAGTTGTTTAGTGTTCTAAAGCCCAACCAATGAAAGGAGATCACCAGTTGAGCCCCTTGGCGATGACTGCCTCTCCCAGATCTTCTGTAGCAGAGGAACCCAACCCCCTCCTCTCAGTTCCACAGCCCTCTTCAGCCACCATGCCCACAAGCAGTGTAATCATTTTGGAAAGTCAACTAGCCCCAGACCACCTCTCGCCACTGGTAGGGATAAGATCTCCCAACCAATCTGACTCCACCCTCTAGCCCAGATCCATCCCTTCACTGTCTTCACCAATCTCTTCACCACTGGAAGTCCAGATGATATACCAGGTACCACAACTTCAGCAGCCAGTAGATATTCAAAATTGAGACCCTTCCTGCCAGAGAAATTCGCCTTCCCCCCCAACTCTGCAGAGCCTCCTCCCAGATTCCAATCCTCTGCTCCCACCAAAGCTTGGGCAGAACAGACCCATAGACTAACAAATAGATGCCCAAGTACTGTACTGCTTCACCAGTGGGGATGATCATTCCTATGACCTCTCCTCTCACCAGGCCATTACCAAGCACCATTGTTTCACACTTATGCCAATTCAGCTTTGCTTCAGAGTTCTCCTCATACCACTCTACAGTCTTCTTGAGCTCTTCAACATCAGTAATCGAACCCAAACCAACCACCATATCATCTGCGAAGGCCCCAACTTTCCATCCTATGCCAAAGACAGAGAGTCCTCCTATCCTCTACCTAATTCTATCTATAAGGGGTTCCAGGGAAAGAGCATACAAAATGGGGGACAGTGGGTCCCCCTGGGGCACTCCCCTACCCAAGGGGAATGCCACCCCTCTATGACCATTACACATGAGTGCAGCCCTACTCCCTTCCAGTAGGCTGATCATTGCTGACCAGAATTGTGACAGAACCCCCATCCTATCCAAAACTTTCACCAGCCAGACTCTTCGCACCCTGTCGTAGGCCTTCTCCTGATCCAAGAAGACTAGATGCCCATCCAGTCCACAGGCCCTCGCCCCTTCAATAACTCCATGTACCCAGGCAGTGCCATCTCTGATGAGCTGACCACCCACAAATCCCCTCTACTCAGCACCCACGACTTGCTGGGCCACCTTCTGTAGTCTGGCCACCACTACCTTAGTCACCAACTTTCTGTCCATATCTAGCAACATTATCAGCCGCCAGTTCTTCCAATTCTCCTGCCTTCCTTTGTTTTTATAGAGCAGCATCACCAGCCCAAGGTCCTGCTCCCCCACCCACCTCCCAGTCTGTAGAATAAAGTCGCACATTGTGGTCATCTCTCCCATCACCCCTGGGACTCCAACCATTCGCTTCCAAAAGTCCCAGGGCAGACCATCCTCTCCAGGAGCCATATCTGGCATTGTTGCAGCAAGAATCTGGTGGATCTCATTTTCCTGTACTGGCATCATCAGGTCACCTAGCCCCTCTACTTGTGGTAGGTGCCAATCCTCCAATGTTCTGTCAATAGTTGTGGCATCTGCCCCACCCTTCTCCTCACTCCACAATCCACTCCATCTCTCCTTCAGCGATCCAAGAATGTCCTATACCCTATGCACCAGTAAACCATCTGAGTCCAACACCTCTTCCCACTGTTGTTGTACCCACCTTACCCTAAGAGCCCTTGTAAGAAACTTGGAAGGCCTCTCCCCTTCCTCCAAATCCTACCAGCAGAGCCGTGCTGCCAAGCTCTGTACCCTCGCCTCTTCCTCTTCCCACAGCACCTATTGTAATTCCCAACCTCCATTTTCGCCCTCTTCAACCTCCAGTCCTTGTCCCCCTCCAACATCTTCACCCTCGCCTACTCCTCCAGAAGCTTAGTCAACCTAGTAGAAGCCCAGCATACCCGAAGCCTCCTCTGCTTCCCTGCCTCCTTGCCAGCCTCACTCAAGTAACTCTTAGCCATCTCCTTCATCCTCAACCACCAAACCCCAACTGGGGCACCCTCCTGCCACCAATTCTCCACCCTCAGCTGAATGTCTTTAGCCCACTCATCCTACTGGATCTTGTCATCTAATAAAGAGGAATTGAGGTGCCAATGTCCAGGCCCATCCCCATTTCCCCCAAAGCACCCCTGCCCCAAAAGCCCCCAGTGATCCGACCATGGACACCATTCTACCTCCAGTGACTTCCAAACATCTAGGCCCCAGCAGCTGGCCATCAAAATCCAGTCGATCCTTGTCCCCAGACCCCCTGCCCAATGTGTATATACCCTCCTATTCCCCCAGTACTCCTGCCCAGCATCTATCAGTGCACTTAGCCTTTTGACCTCCTCCCATGCTGCCAGTCCTCCGCTTCTGCTCTCAGCACCTCGTCCTTCATCAGTTCTATCCAATAGTATGTCCTATACCATATTGAAATCTACCCCAAGCATATCCACCCCAGCCTCTACAAGGCTCCCGCTCTCCTGCAGACCTTTCACCCAATCTATCTGCTCACTCTGTACTGCAGGACAGTAGCAGGAGCCAACTGTAACGGGCTCCCAGCCTGCATAAATCCACTCACCCCAGACCAGTCTCTCCCCCCAACTCCTCACATCCTGTATCTCCCCTCTGCCTTTCCAAACCAAAATCCCAACCTTGCCTTTCCAGATCGCCACACCTCCCCATTCCTTTGTCCACTCCATCTTATCTGAATCATCCTCACACCTAACATCCTACAATAGGAAGAGATCGGCCTCCAATCCCTTCATCCAAGTAAAAATATTCCTATGTTGAGCGGCACCCCGTAACCCATTCACATTTAGAGAAAAAATGTTGGTTGTACTGTTCATAGTGAAAGATGTTATGTTGTCAATTGATCTCTACTGCTCCATGTTCATCTCCTCCTGCACCATGTCCAGATTGTGTTCCACAGCCACCTCCTCCTCTTCTGCCCTCTGAGCCTCCAATCCAGCCAGCAGTTTGGTCATCTTTCCATCTGCCTTCTCCTCAAACTCCTCTCGGTATTCTATGCATGCCTCCTGTGAGAGCTACAGACCATGACGCTTGTTCCAACAGTATTCCACTCTCTCTCTAGCAACAACTGCCATCTCTGCCTCCCTCTCCTTATCCACCTCATACCCCTCCTCCTCTAGGTATACCGCCAGAATTTCTGCCTTCAATGCCTTCATTACTCCATCCCCCTGCAGTATCCCTGCCCAATGCTCATCACTCATCACTCGCAAGTCCACCTCTCCCAACTCTTCCGCCACTAAGTTATTCATCATCCGACACATCCAAAGTAAATTCCCCACCTCCTTCCCCCCCGGAGTCACCAGCCTCCCTCCCTCCAACATCATGGTGTCAGCCCCAGCACTCGCAGACTCATCCCATACCTCTGGGACATCCACCAGTTCCTCCTCACCAGCTGCCACCCCCTGTCCTCCATATACCACCTCTGGAACTCTGAATTGTACCCTCTGGGCCCCTCGCATTGGTACATCTTCTTCCACCCTATTTCGGGAAGCCGGGCCATGCCTGATAAGAGGGGTAGGGGTAGGGGAGCCCTCCCAGTCCTCCTCCCAAACCTCGAGCATGCCATCAGCAAACAGATACTTACTTGTCTTCTCCTTGTCCTTCCCTGCCTCCTTGTTGTCCTTCCCCTCCCCCTCACCAGCCCAGATACTTGCTTCGGTGCCCCCAGTGCCCTTCACCTTACTCGTATTTCCCAGTGGTCTGTTATCCAGCTTGGCCAGCAGCTCTTTCTGTCTCTTACACCCCTGAGCCCTTTCCCACTGCTCCTTGGTCACTCGAATCCACTTTCCATCCACCACCTCCAAGTGTGTCGACTCCACGAAAGCCACTCAAGCCTTCGCTCACCTCTCTATAGCACCATCCAACTCTTCCAGCACTTCCAATAAATCCTCCTCCTCCCCCTCACTTCCCTTCACCCTTGTCATCTTACACAAAATCACTCCCCAGACCATTGCCGAAGGCCAGTCCCTCACCTTCCCAGTAGCTTCCTTCTCAGCCAGCCAAATCCTCACATCCACATCACCAGTCCTGAGCGAGGTCCCTTCCCAGACCCGGAATCCGATATCCACCACCTCTCTATATTCTGCTATGAAATCCTCAACCCTCTTTCTCATCTCCATCGCTATCACCATCAGCACTCCTTTCACCAGCAGTTGGACCACTCTGGGATCCCACTTCAGACAATGTGCCATTGGAACACACACCTCCCCAACCACCAATCCAACCTTCAGGGCCTCCTCCAACAGTGCTGCCTCCTCAAAACCCACCTCCACTCCCTCCAGTCCCTTCAAAAACTTCACCACAGCTCCTGCCACCTGCTTAGCGATGAGCCCCAGTACCATTTTTACTGTCATAGCTAGGCCCCGGAAGCACAGTGTAACCATGAATGCCGAAATTGATTTTTTGAGAAACGGGGCCACCACCAGACCTGTTACACCATATGCCAAGTCCCCTTGTCTTCTAAGCCTCAGCCGCTCAGCCTTACTATCAGCTGTCATATCTAGATTTTTTTCCAGATTGACAGTCCTGTCGCCATCAGCAGTCACACTCCCCCCAGCCGCTACTCCCCCAGCTCCACTGCCCCCCCTTCCAAGAGCTGCACCCCCCTGTGCCATCCCCTTCTCATTCTCCTTGCCCTTCCTCAGCCAGCCCTCCAGCTCTGATGCCTGCTGTCTTCCCTTCACCGTCTCCGTGAAGCTTGCCCTCCCAGATCCAGAACCTCTGCCGCCTCCTCCACTCCTTCCACGTCCACCTGCCAGCAGTCCCCTCATACCCCCCCCCAGGCCTGGACCCCTCCCCACCTGTTGCCAGTTGAAAGCACTTGGGCCACCCTGCTCAGTACGCACCTCAGGTTGCCTGTCAGTCGCCATGTTGTTAGTCTCTTTTCTCCAAAAACAATGTTGTAAGTGCTCTCCAAAGGTTGTGTAACCCGAATGGTACTGAAAAGAGATGTGATATTCCTTTGATAAGACATAACCTTTGTATACTGTCCAGGTAGAACTAATGCCAATACAGATGCTCTCTCATGGACACCCTGAAGGACCCCCAACCATAAATCAATTATGAATAAAGAGCTCTACTATAGCACCATCACCTATCTGTGACAGTGAAAGATGCCCCAATATATGGAAGAATGGATACAAATGATTATCAATAGAACATGGAAACAATTCAAGACTAATTGAGAAATGCTGAATAAAGAAAAACTACTAGTTATATCTGAATACAAGAAGAAGTAAGTAATGAAATCAGTATATAAACTTGGCCATCTAGAAGAAACAAACACATATGATAAAGCAAGAAGAACAATGTAGTGGCCAGGGATAGAGGAAGATATCAGAAAATATGTCAAAATATATGACAAATACCAGAAACAGAAATAAGACCCAAGAAACCAAACTCCAGAATCAGTATACATATGTAGAACTAGTAATCTTTGCTCATATAGTAATGAATATAATTGGCCCACTATGTCTGATATTGACTGGCAACCAATACATCATTGTCATTATGGATATCTTCACAAAATAGATAGAGGCAGAACTTCTCAAAGAAGTCAATATATAGTCAATTGCTGATTTCTTCTACAAAGAAATTATCTGCCAATTCAAGATCCCAATATAAGTAACTACAGACAGAGAAATGGAATTTGTGAACCAGTTCTTTGAGGTTCTCTATAAGAAGTATAGGATCCAGCATATTCGGACTACAGCCTATCACCTATAAGGGAATGGATAAGCAGAAAGGACTAATAAGACTCTCAAGAATATTATTACCAAGATCTATGATAACTACAAAAACTGGGATCACTATCTGCTAATAGCATTATCCTCTCCTTAGGATATCCAATCACAAAGTACACATTTCGTCCCTTGAGAGATGCTTTTTAGAGTAGAAAGTTCTTAAGGAACTCTATTGTCAAATTGAGATACTGTATGGAAACATATGGATATGGAGATATAGAGACTACACCAAATCAGAAAGGAGGCCAAAGATTACATAAACAAGGCAAGGATACTATAATGTAGAGAAGATTCACAAGCCTAGAGATTATCAAGATAGAAGATAAAGTCTTAGTATATTGGAATATGGTGGAAGCTTCATAGTTATGAAAACTGGAACCTAAGTGGAAATGACCTTATCTTGTATAAGATATAAAAGGAACCACCTTTTGGTTATAGAAACTCTCAGGCACAATCATCCCCACTATCATTCACTAAAATCAACTCAAGAAATATCATAACTAGTCAATAAAGTATAGCCATAGCTCTCAAGATCACTAGTGCTGTAAAATGAGCCATAGAAAGACAATGGTGTACTATTAAGCTGCCCACAATAGAGGAATCCTTTGAAGTATAGTACAGATATATCTGTCACAAATTTCACACTTCAAGATCTATCAGAATTAGACAGTACTTCAAGAATACTTCAAGTTTGGGCAGCTACTGAACTTGCAGCCAGAGATGGTAAAAGAAGATTGGATTAGAGAGTACCAGCTCTCTTATGTTCATATGACTATTGCCAAATAAGTGCATAAGTTATTCAAAGAGAATGAGCCAGCCTTAGCTCACTTGCAGGAAGTGGATTTAGGAGACTTTACACAAGTCAGAAGACATTATTGAGAGATTGTAGTAATATAGATTGTACAGAATAAAGAGATACAGATTGTGAAGGCTTGGAAGTTTGAGTGAATAGGGTATTTTAGAGATGAATTATGAATTCAGGAGGAAGTTGTAATGGTTGATCTGTATTAGTAATATGAATTGGAGAAATAGACATTTGATCATAGTATCTGAATCTGATTCCTAAATATAGTATAGTTCTACAAATAGCAGTTATATTCTATGAATGTAGAAATTCTACAGATGTAGAATCTTTACATTTCACAGATGTAGGGAATCTATACTTATAGAAAATGACTCACAGAAAACATGGTCATAACTTAGCCACCTTATAGCTATAAATCTCAGCATCTAGAGTGAATAAACCCCAGGTCAAAATAGTTCAAAGTAAAGAGAAAGCAAAGGAACTAGTAAGCCTATAGATAGTACACTTTAAACTTACTCCTCTGTACCCTGAGGACTCTGTAAGAGTCAGAATAAGTTAAGTTTTCAAGATACAGAAATCTGCTATACTTCTGAGGTTAGGCATCTGCTATGTTATACTAGCTAGATACTATATAGCTAATTATAAAATACTCAATAAGGCTAATTTAGAAAGATATTCTCTCAAGGAACAGATATTTCTTTAGGATATAGATATATCCTTAGGGTATAGATGTATCTTTTTAGTATAAACTATATCATAATCTAGTATATTAGGCTATTTATATATATAATGAGATATTACAAGAGTAACAATGTGAGATAACTATACTGAGTATTTTTATATATTATTTAGCTATATTATAATATTCAATTATCACACTATTTAGATAATAATTATAAATTAACCCAAAGGAATTTATATTAGATAAATTATAAAGCTATAAATCTATAATATAAATATTATACACTATTTAGAAAGAACCAATATCAATATAGATAAAAAGCTTTTCTATTAAATTATTACTTATCTAAAGCAGTATACTAAACTCTAAAATCTGAAAAAGAAATATAAATAATTATTAGTAGAATCTAGAAAAAATTGTAACTAATAAAGAGATACTCTAAAAAGAAGAGATACTAGTTATTATATAAGTATAAGAACAAATATACAATAAGGTCAGAATAAACTTAGTTATCAAGAAGGAGCAAATATCTATAATAAAGCTAAAAGAATAATATAATATTCTGAAATAGATAGAGCTATTAGATAATCTGTTAAGATTGGAGACAAATATTAAAAACAGAAGTAAGTACTATTTGTTTATAATATAATAAATATAATAAGTCTCTTATCTATAATATTAACTAAAACAAATATATTATTATTATAATAGATCTCTTTATAAATATATAAAGGCTGGATCTCCAAAAGAAGTTAGTATATAGTCAATTGCTATTTTTTTTTTTTTTACAGAGAAATCATTTTACAATTTAAGACCCTAAAGTAAGTAACTATAGTTAGAAGAACAGAATTTATAAATTAACTATTTAAGATTCTTTATAAGAAATATAAAATTCAATATATCTGAACAATAGCTTATTACTCTTAAGAAAATAGAAAAATAAAAAGAACTAACAAAACTCTCAAAAATATCATTATAAAGATCAGTGATAGTTATAAAAACAGAGATTACTATATATTAATAATATTATATTCTTTCTGAGATATATAATCACAAAGTTTTATTTCATCTCTTGGGATTTACTATTTATAGAAAAAAGATCTAAAGAAGTCTCTCACTATCTTACTCTACTATAATTCATATTAAATAAAAAACTTATAATACTTTTTATACTGTTTTTTAGAGAAAGATAGTAGAAATATATATATGAATCAATAAATAGAAGTTCTGATAGATATACTTAATCAGATAGATCTGGGGTATTTTACTGATAGTATGTCAAGTAGAGATAAGATATGGAGATATACTTCTTTGATAGCTAGACTTGGCCAGTAAGGGGTCAGGCTAGATGAATTTTGCAGATAAGATGAAGACTAATAATTGGTCTGAGAGCATTCAAGATAGTAAGCTAGGGGAGAAGAGATAGATAAGTACTGAGATGCTGCTAGATAAAGCAGAATAGAGGTTGAGAGAGCTATTGCTGTGGGATAAGGAGTGATTATTAATTGTAGAGTGATAGTAAATCTGAAAAAAAGACCAGAAGTAACAGTTGATAGTGAGACTAAGTAGATAGTATATATAAGAATAGACAACTTGGCTGATAGTATAATGAGATTGCCAGCAGCCCTATCACTCAAGAAATCAATTTCAGAATTTGTCATCATTTTGCATTTCCAGAGACTTATAGTAACTACTAAGATGGTTTTGGATTTACTCATAAACTAACTAACAGAAGTTACTTTAGTAAAGTTCTTATATGGATTAAAAGGAGTTGAAATAAGGTTTGAGAAAAAGAGACCATTGGTAAAGATTATGAAGACTGGGCTGTTAGTTGGTAAAATAATAGTACTGATAGCTTGATATCTATAGTGGGATCTGAGGCTTATACAGCTCTTAGTGAAAGAGATATCTATAGTAATAACTATTGAGATGAGGAGAAGAATTGAGGAGATTGTAAGAGAGTATAGAGAGATAGGAAATATTGAATTCTGGGTATAGAAGGGAACCTTATTCGGGATAAAGAATATTGATATATGACTCTAGCTTATAAGAAAGAAGGCTACTGAGAAGCCTAGGAACTGGCCTTTGGTACTGATGTTAGATATCTTTGATTATAAGGTAATAAGGATAAAAGAAAGTAATGAAGAGGAAAAGGATTTGCTAGAGGTCCTGGAGGAACTCAGTAGGACAGTGGAACATTATGTAGTAGTATAGTAGACTTATATAGTATCAATATATATAGAAGTAGGAAATAGTAAGAGAATATATATAAATTATTAATGTAGAAGAAGGCTCAGAAGAGAAAGCAGTAGAGAGATCTACTAGCTAGTTTGAAGGAGGGTTCAAGTAAAGTTGAGATAAGTGATTAGGTCAAAAATAAAGCAAGAAAGATAGAGATAGATATGGCATCAGAATAAGATGAGGAGTCAGTCACCAATGGTAAAGATATGCTCAAGGTCTGAAAGAAGAAGGAGAAATGCCTGATGCAGGCTAATGCTAAGGAAAGGAGAGTTGTGAAGGATGTAGTAATGAGGGGCAAAATAGGATCAGATATAGAGTACTAGTTATAGCAAAGGGAGGACAGATTATCAGAGTGGAGATTGATGAGTTATATAATATTCCAGAGAACAGATGAGATAAATCTATTAATACTAGAGCTAATATTATACTTCTAGGAGAGAAGAGGCCTGTAACACTAGGTGGGAAAATATAGAAGATATTTGATAGATATGTGTAATAATAAATAAGTTAACTATAGAGGAACTGAGAAAGGTAAACTTATATGTTATTAGTAAGGAGCAATAGATGAGGATGTTAAGAGAAAACAGAGTTATCAGGAAGCTAAAGGCTGAAGTTTTGGCTGTATTGTTGAAAGATGAAGGCTATGAGGTAGATGTGATAAGAGAGGCTAATTTTACAGTAGTTGCTGAGGAGTATACTACTTTCTGGTAGAGGCAGAGGAGTGGATTGATGATATGGCATATAGTATATAAGGAGTACAAGGAGGAAATAAAGACCAAAGAATGATAAGGTGATGGCTGAGATACCAGCTAGACTAGATACTAAGAAGGTTAAGGAGAGAGAAGTAATTGCAGAATATGATCTAGACATAGCTAAAGAGGAGATGAGTGCAGAACTGTGAATAAGACAGAATATTTATAAAATAATACTTTTTTTTTTTATAAATAGTATAACTAATATTTTCTCATAAATATAAATAATCTGAGAGTATCTATAAGACATCAAAATATTTTTACTTAGCTCAAGAGTTTGGAGGCAGACTTTTTTTATTGCAGGATATATATTATAAGGAGAAATTAGACAGATAGGCTTAAGAGAATAGGGTAGTATGGTAGTTTGGAGGGACAAGGTGGAAATTTTGATATAAAAAGGCAAAAGAGAACTGTGTGAGGTTGGGGGATAGAGTAATTACTTGATATGAGAGAATTTGTGAAGACTTGGGTGAGATCTAGTAATAATAGGATCTTATTATTGCTCATCAGTTAGAAGTAATTATATAGAGTAGTTGAATAGACTTCATAAGAGTAGTGCTCTTGCTGAGACTAGTGTGGATATACTAGAAGAGATCTTTAACATAGTACAGAATATACTAGTGGTCAGAACTGATGGAAGAAGACATACTGTTGACCATAGTGAAAGTGTGGACATTTGGTAGGAAGTGGAGCATCAAAGTTCATTAGTAGATACTGATAGAATAGTCTATAGTTATCAGAGGATTTATACTTATTGGGTGAATATAATTGGGATGAGAAGTGATTAAATACTGACAGCTAACTGCTGAGAGATAGATATCTGAATGACTTTGGAGATAAAGTTGTATCTATAATCTGATCATTAGTGGTTATTGAGATATAGTTAGTTTGGAGAGAGTAGAGATGGGTTTAGATATTGATATTCCAATTTCTCTTTATAAGAGAAGAAGGAATTATGAGATGCATAAGTGGCAGAAATTGTGATGAAGATTATTCACTGGAAAAGTAAGTGGTTTCTAATGGGAGCCAAATGGGTATAGTTGAATATAGCAGCAAAGTTGTTTTGGAGTGAGGCTGGCAGATTTAGAGAGGCTCAGTAGAGATGGAAGATATAGTGGACCTTCTATAGGATAGAGATGTTATAGCTGGAGTGGGTAAAGATATTGGTGCAGAAGAATGTAGAGGATTAGAGACTAAGAAGGGTCTAGCTAGAGGTAGAGGAGTTGATGAGAGTGTTTAGAGAGGAGGAGAAGACTCATATATAGAGTATAGTAGCTTAGCTGAGATGCCAAGAGCTTCAGAAAGTTAGAGAGTAGTCTTCAGAAAAGAATTGGTTAGGGGTAGAGTCACTGTATTATATTGAAGATAGATGGGTTTCATAATAAAGAAGTCCAAGAGATAATTAAAAAAAAAAAAAAAAAAAAAAAAAAAAAGAGAGCTTGAGGAAGATAAGAGACCATCTAAGTATTTGTCTAAGCTTCTACAGGCCAGGAGGGTGAGATAGGAGTAGGATGGGGTGCTTGATAAGAAGAGTACTCTGGTAAATAAGATGCAGAGAATTTTGAGTTTATTGAGAGATCAATAGAGAGACCTGTGATTGTTCCTTTCTCCACTACCTTACTGGTCACAATTATTTGGTAAGTAACCTTCTGAGTCCACTTTCCACAATTATTACTTCCTCTACTTAGGTTGGTTTGCTGTACCTATTGCAGGGCAGTGAGAGGGAGGCAATAGTGATGAGTTGCCCCTTTATCAGTATCTAATCAGTGTCTTCTCCACTTTTTCACAGTTTCTGATATCTTTGGCTGCATCTGGAGTATACCCATTTTGGTGTGGTGCCTTCTTCCTTTTGCTATCACCAATGAGATATTGTCTTAGTGGATTATGGATTACATAGAGAGTGGGTTGACCTTGGGCATCAAGAGCTCAGTATAGGTTATCTGCAGGTCCTCAGTGCCTATAGTGGGGCCCTCGGGCTTTGGTGAGCTTCCTAGCAAGTGTGGTTCTGATATAGGTGACTGTTTTTTGGGTGTTGTTGGGATGGGAGGGGAGATGGCCATCACAGATAGGAGGAAGAATGATAACAGTGAACCAGTAGGGTGCCAGGCTGGGGGCAGTCATTGGGGCTGGGGCAGGTGCTGCTTCAGTGGGCCTTTTGATTGGTACAGAGTGGTTAGGTGGTAGGTGTCACTCTCAGCTTCTTTTGGCAATTCAGCAGATTGGGCCCCAGTCATTGGAGAGGGTCAGAGGGCCCAAGGCTACCCATTTCAGACATCTTGGCTGCACTCAACTAGAACTGAGAGATGATATAGTAATGTGATTGAGGCCTGCGGACTTGAGTAGTGTGGTATTGGGGGTCTCCTCCTGTCTCACATATAAGTCCTCTACTTACCTCATCTGGAAGAACCAGGTCCTATCTACTATGATATATTTTGATAAGAGTTTTTCTTTGCCTGTCATTCTCTTTAGGGTTGCAGGGACTATTCTATTCAGCTCAGGCATACATATGTTGGGGTTTTGGGCATGCACTTTTGGTCATTAGCATATGGCTGAGTTCTCTCTGATGATAGGGAGAGCATGGTACACAGAATGAGGTATGGGCCAATATAGGCCCTGCTGTACCTAGCATGTTCAAGTTGATGGACAATAGCTAGCCTAGGTTAATAGGGGAGCAGTGCTTGGTGGGTGGTGGGGGAGGATTTTGGCCTACATAGTCTAGGTTTCATTCTAATAAAAATCTGCAGGACTATGAATCTATTAAAAAAAAAAAAAAAAAAAAAAAAAAAGAGAGATCTGTGGTATGTGCTGATAAGAGAGATATTGAGTATTATCTGGGTCTCCACAAGTAAATAGTATTGGAGACTTAGATCAGCAAGTCAGAGAGAGAGAAATCTTAAGTATTCTGTTAGCTATAAAGCAGAACAGCTCTCATTGAGGATGACCTGTCTTGGAACTTTCAGAAGAAGATGGTGGGTGTCCCAAGAGTCTTGGTAGTGATGTAGATACTATTTAACTTAGTTCTTATATCTGGAGAGTGGGTTGGTGGTCAGAATCTTGCTAGTGATTCTGCTTTATAAAGATTAGGGCAAAAGAGAGAACTGGAAGAACTGTAGGCCAATTATACTCCTGGATATAGACAGGAAGTTAATTATAAAGATAATTTTTGTAAAATTACAGAAGGTGGCTCAACAGGTTTTGAGGGTTGAGTAGAAAGGCTTTATAAGTAGTAGACTGATAGGAGATAGGATGGCTTGAATTTATAATATAATTAAGAGAGTAACAGCTAGAAGTCTAGATGGCCAATTGGGCTTTTAGAATTAGAAGAAGACCTATAATTAGATATAGTGAATCTGGCTGAAGAAGGTGTTGGAGTGAATTAATATCTCTTATCAATTCTGATTATTGATGATTGGGCTACAATATTATATAATAGTTATTATGATGTCTCATTCTCATTAGGAAGAAGAGTCCCCCAGGGGGATCTGCTATCTCCTATTCTGTATATATTATTATTAGAATCTTTGATAGAGAGAATTTGCCACAGAGTGTTCAGACTTTTGATCTAGGGGTAGTCTGGAAGATTAGAGTCTTTAGGGATAATATAGTGGTGGGACTTAGCTCTGTTGCTAATATTAGTAAGTTGAAAACTACTATAGACTGATATGAGAAGTACTCTGAGGCTAGGCTTAACTGATATAAGTATGAGACAATAGTTCTAGGGAATAGTTTGGTGGGTCAGAATATTGTAGATACTATTATCCCTACTGAAGAGGTGGTACAGTATCTGAGTATATTCCTATGAGTATATAGATTAGTCTTATCCAGAGTTTGGTAGAAAAGAAAGGTGACAAAATGGAGAGAGGTCCTTCAGAGTTGGGAGGGGGGGGGGGCATATTTCTCTTGCTAGATAGATATTAAATCTTAAATCACTGATTGTCAAAGTTATGATATCTGGCAAATTAAATAGACCTTCTGGCATAAGTGGTAAAGAGATTGTTGAAGATAGCTAAGGACTGAGTTTGGTCTAGAAGGTAGAGCCAGATAAGTTGAGAGGTCTTGATAGCTTTGATGGATAAGAGAGGTTTAGGTCTAGTAGACCTCTCAAAGTGATTGTATTATCTTAGTACTTAGTAGTTAAAGAGAGCTATTAAGTTATAGAGATACCTATGATATAAAAGGACTGAGAGATAAGATTTTCTCTAAAAGAATCTTCTGGTAATTTATTGTTGATAGTTGAACTATAAGGCAGTAAACACTTGCAGTATAGAAGGTTCTAGTGAGAGGTAGTAGGGAGGGCTCACTTAATTAATCTATGATAGTGAGGTATAAGAGAGAGATATAATGAAAATCTGCTATATAAAGGTTGGAAAGGCTTCTATTAGTGGTTTACCAATATTGGACTTTGAAATTAGTACTGATATTGAGTGTCAACAGGAGAGAGACAGGATCTGTAGCCATTAGGCTGATGGCTAGCAGACATTAATAAGATATAGACTGAGCTAGAGTCTGGTCTTAGTGTAATAAGGTGTAGTAGTGGTTTTCTCTAAGGTTCTAGATAGTGTGATGACATATTTTACAAAGAAATATCATATTGAACTTTCAATCAGATCACTTGGTAGATGGAGGGGTTTTTGAGTATAAGGATTACTATAATTTCAGACAGGTGAAGAGGAATATTCAGATATTAGAATATTAGTTTGGAGAGTGCAGGATATTTAGTGACTTCTGGGTGAGAGTTGGGAGTTATCTGGAGGTGTGATGAGAGATAGTAGAGAGGAGGAGAGATGAGATGACTTGAGAGAGCAGTTGGTGAGTAATATCAGTAATGAGTAACTTACTACATATTAGATGAGTATTAGCAATATAGGAGTCATTAACTGGATACTAGTAGTGTGTATTTGAGGATAGAAGACAGATGGTTTTCTGAAAAAGGATATTAAGGTGGGAAGAATTGATAGTAGATATTCTGTCAGACTGGTGAAGAGGGTGGGGTCCTCAAGGGGGTCACTGTTGATGTCTGGTGGAAGAGATATGTGAGAAGAGTAGTGGGTGGATTGAGATAGTTAATAATATAGTTGTTTTTAAGAGAGAGAGAGTGGGAGATAAAGAGTGTATTGGGGTAGGTTAGAGTGAGATTGGGTTGAGGCTACTAGTGTGATATAAGGATCTTGTAATTATTATAGATTAGTTAATAAAGGGGCCTAGGATGATAACCTTCATCTTTTTATTAGATTGCATCTAGCTGGTCTTCTTGATTCAGTATTTCTTTTCTCTATAGTCGATTTGAGTATCTATTGATCAATATTAATAACTATATTAATTTCTTTCATTCATCCGGTTGATACTAAGGATCATGTTATAAGAGATAGCTTTGCTAACAACAGTCTTTGGAATAGAGAACTAGATGTATTCAAGCATGATAGTAATATTTCATACTTCTTCTAGAGGTTGAGTTCAGGGTTTTAACTTCTGCTCTTTAATATCTCTACATAGATATATACTGATCTAACTTTTGGCAGCCTAGATAGTAGTTGATACAGGTTTATATTATAGGTTTGGAACTTGGCTAGTACTATACTTGATAGTTCTGAATAGTTTATTTTTAACACCAGCAGATGTCAATTGCAATAATTGCAGGAGAGGGACTTCTACCTTAGCTTCTTGAATCTTTTTTCAGACTTTTTTGTAGATGTCTTGAGACATGTTCTTTAAGGTATACTTCTTCTTAGATTTCGAAATTGTTGGCTCATATTCTTCCTGCTCTATCTCTTTATCTATAAAGAGTAGATTTTCTTTATAAATTATAGTTTCAGAAATAAAAGATGAAGGAGACTTGGAAGGTATTTCAAAATACTTCTTCTCATCTTCTCTATTTTCCTTCTGAATAGGTTTTCTATCTACTCTTCTAGATGGTCTCCAAATTGCTCTTTTCTTCTCTTCAGTAGGATAAATTATTTTCTTAAAGATGACCTTGACTAGATATAGATCTAGGTTACTATAGTCTTCACTATCACTTTCTTCAAAGTCTTTTACCATATAGGCTTTAGTCGTTTTGTACTCAGTTGTATTCTTTTGATTTGGTAATTCTGAGTCCCTTTGGTCACCTCTTCTATTACCATATTCTATACTATAGTATTCAAACTATCCATAGCACAAGTATTGAACTTGAGCTCTAGCTCAGAGTGAATACCTTCTCTCTTCTTATAACTGATAGTTTCTATTATCTCTAGATAAGTAGTCTTGGTTCCTTCATAGTGTATAACCCTCTATTACATATCTTATAATTAGCTCTGATTATCTCATTTAGTAAGTTTTTCAATTTGCCCAATTAACCAGTCTAGTTTAGGGATGAGATCTTGGATTTTGTTCTTTTCCTTCTATAGATTTCTTCTCTCTTGAGATTTCTTAGAAAATTTCTTAGAGAGTCTTGATCAAGAGGTCTTTTTTATCTTCTTTATTATTATTTCAAGGATTACTACTTGATATTAAATAATCCTTGAACTATATATAATTTTTCATCAGGTTTCTTAATATCAAGAGTATAGATTTACTGAGTAATATTGAGAGAAATTCTATATATAAAGTTCATTGGACTAATAATATCTTAGTTAGCATTACTGAATATAGTAGTATATATTCTCTTCTGAATTCTTGTGAAGTATACTTCTGGAGATTATCTAAGAATCATCTTCATTCTCATAATATATTTTTGAACTTTGTGATGAGTTTCTATTTCTATATACTTTTTATAAGCCAGTAAGTGATGGCTTCATCCTGATCTACATAGTAGTGTATATCAGCTATAGCTTCTCCTAGGTTAGTATTTGGATCATTTAATATTCTAGTGAAGATTTATTTGGCTGATTATCTCAATTATATCTTGAAGATAACAATTTGTCTTCTGAGCGCAAGTTTCTTCAGAACTGCAATTTTTTCAAAAATATCTAGAATTTTCTTGGGTCTTCTTCTAGGTATTCTGCAAATATAGATAGTGATAGTACTCTCAATAAATTGAATCAAATTGATTTAATTAAATCAAAGATCTTATTCATTTTGATTTAAATCAAATAAAGGCTAATTTGATTTGAAATTTATTTTGAATCATATTTTTAAAAAATAATAACTAGTGTCACATAGTGGTTGCTGAGTCCTTCAAATATACCAGATTTTCTTCAAGGTGTATCTCTTAGACTAACTCAAGTTGTTATAAGCAAGTTCTTATTAGAGTGCCTTCCCAAGGTCTTATAGTCCTCAAACTTTGTATCTTTAAACTATCTTGTTATCTCTTAGATTGCTTGCAAGAAAGTGTGTGTATTGCTCTAAGAGGAACTGACTTTATTTCAGAGGAAATAAGAGGAGTATTTATACAAAATATAATTCAATGATTGCTAAGATATAAAGCTAAATATAAATTTCAATAACTAAAATAAAATGCCAGAACAGGAAAAACTGCAAAGTTCCAGGGTTGGCACTGATGGTTGCACAGGTTCAGAATGCTGGTATAATTCAGTGTCACATCAGAATACTGGTGCTGGCATTATTCAGTGTAACCAAGGAACTTAGAGCAGAATGTTCAAGACCATAGGAGCTTCATCATCTGAGGTCAGGATGTCTTCAAAGGAGATGAGGTCTGTGAACATCTCATCTATATAATTGTTGTCATTGTATGTTTCATGTATGTTATGCATCTTGCATATGTCACATGGGATGATGTCATTGCTGATGACATAATCACATTCAGCAGCAGGAAGGAGGTCTGGCACTCTCCAGTCTATGAGGTTCTCTTCTATGAAATTGAGAACAAATGTGGTGTCTTAGGGAGGTCTAATCTGGATGCTTGGGCCTTGGAATACTGAGATCAATTCTTGCAGAAATTGGTCTGGGTTGTCCTGAAGGATGGGATGCCAGAAGTCTTCTACTTCATCACTATTGAGAGTGATAGTGGACTGGGCTTCTGTAGCCACTCTGGCTTCTAGTACATTGATATAGTAGGATGACAGGTCTCTGAAATCTGAGACTCTAACATACTCCAAGTTGGGGATTGGCCATGGTGCATGACTGAAGATCTGATGGATCTTCTTAGTTGTCCTTGTTTCATATATATCCATGGAAGTGGCATCTTGTAGCTCTTGAGTACTGGCCTGTAGGAACTCCTGGCAGAGGAGGTTTCCTATTTCATCCATCTGCCATATTTGGAGGTATTCAGTAGCAATGGTGATCCTTGTTTCCGTTTCACAGCAGTAGTGATAAGGATCTGCAATACCCAGATTAACACTAGGAGTCCTTCTTGAGTGGGTCCTCATGGCTCTTCTAATTTCTTGGAACATCCTTTCTTCAACTGAGGTGCCTTGGTAGTTCCTTGACCTTGAAGTTTAGTGGACGGCAGGCATTTTGCTTATAGTGAGTCTTTGAGCTATTTTGGGATTGGTGGGTCTTGTTGGTTGCTGTTACTGCAGTTCCTTGGTCCTTCTTTTATATTCCTCAAGATACTCATACTGTGGTCACAATGACTCACAGTTGGTCATCATTGTTCATCTTATATACATATGATCTTCTTGTACTCCAATCTGGTGGCTTGCAAGAAAAGACTGTCTCCTGTGCTGATGTCATCATTCTGAGGTCACTGTTACATCTTCCTCCTGAATAAGAATCATCTTGAGCATCCTTATTCATTGGTCCAATTCTTAAAAATTTGCTGATCCCATAACCTCTGGCAAGGGGTTGAAAAGTAGTATATATGGGCTGGTGTCTTTCCTTTGTATTTTGGTATGATAGTGAAGAGTCACTCTCTTCATATAGAGCAAGGGCCTGATTCTTATCTTGACCAATCAGTTGACAGTTTGAACTCCTCTGGCTTCAAAAGTATCATAGATGAGTAGTTGCTGGTACTGTATCCCTTAGAGAATGGTCTACACAGATAGCCGGCTGGTCATGGGACATGCTGTTATGATTTGTGGACTAGAACCTCATGGGCAGTCATCATATTTTGCTTCTCTTATATAGATTCATGGTACTTCTTGAGTCTGTACCTATGTACCATGGTAGGCAGTATGGTCTCTGAGATTTTTCTAAGCCAGAAGGTAGTTCCCTTGATATCTTACATGTAGAAGGGTCCTTTCCATTTGGGTTCCAGTTTTTGTGACCATGAGGCTTCTATCATATTTTGTTACAGTAGAACCTTTTCTCTGATTTGGATGGGTTCTAGTGTCTTGTGATTCTTTTCTGCATTCTTCCTTGTCAGTGCTTGTGACTTGATGATGTAATCTTCAGCCTTCTTCCTGATTTCATATAGTCTCCGGATTTCTGCATCAACCTGTCTCTAAGTTAGGTCTAGATTTGTGGCTGAGGTTCTATCAGAATCTTCTTCTCTGAAGAGCAGTTCCTTTGGGATAAAGTGTGTGCTCTGTGACCATATATCTTATAGGACAGAGAGGGCAGTTGGGAGATAATTATCCCAATTCTCATATGTCTCTGAGATCTTCACCAGGATGTTCTTGAGGGTCTTGTTGGTTCTCTCTCTCTGTCCATTTCCTTGAGGATGATATGCAGTAGTCTTGATGAGCTGGATCTTATATTTCTGATATATTATCTCATGGAATCCATTGACAAATTCTGTGCCACAGTTTGTTGTGATTTGCTTCAGTGTCTTATAGCAGCAGATGATTTCTCAGTGCAGGAAGTCAGCTATAGAGAGGGCATTGGCTTCTTGCAATGCTCCTGCTTCTATCCATTTGGTGAAGAGGTCTATAGTAACTATAATATAGTGGTTTTCTGATAATGTTACTGGTAGTGGCCCAATGATACCTATTGCAATGTGGTGGAAGAGGCTAGGCTCAATTCTTGATGACTCAGGTGCCTGGTCTTGCTGATCTTGTTTCTGTTTTTGATACTTATTACACCCTTTGACAAATTGGCACAGGTATTCTTCCATCTTGGGCCACCACATGGTTCTTCTTGTCTTGTTGTATGTGTTGGTTCCTCCTAGGTATCCTTGCTTATGTACTACCTTTATTACTTGATACTTCTTGTATTCAGGTATTACTAGCTTTTCTCCTTTTCTGAGTATAGTGTTGTCTAGTTCAAACTGTTTCCAAGTCCAGTTGATGATAGTGATTATCTAGGGTTCAAGGTGGTTGGACATCTTCCACTATCCAAGATAGCTGATTAATCTATAGTATAACTCCTTATTTATGTTGAGTAATCTTGATGGGGGTGTTTTGTGGTGTCCTTGAGAGTACATCAGCATTGGTGTTAGTTCTTCCTGAGCAGTGCTTGACAGTACAGTCATACTCTTACAGCCTGTAGATCCATCTGGCATATGTTCCTTTGGGGTTCAGAGTATGGAACAGCTAGGCAAGAGCAGAATAGTCTGTTTGAATGGTGAAGTATTCCCTGACTAGGTAGTAGTGGAACTTGTCTACTGCCCAAACTACTGCTAAGCATTCGAGCTTACATGCCTCATAGTTCTGTTTTGCTTCATGGGTACCTTGGCTTGCATAGGAGATGAGATATTCATATCTATTGTTCTTTTGAGCTAGGACTGCTCCAAGTTCTATGTCACTTACATCTGTCTGCAGGATGAATTCTAGTTTCCAATCTGGTCTTCTGAGGATAGGTGCTTGGGTCAATCTGGTCTTGAGTTCATTGAAGGTTTCTTAGCATTTCTTGGTTTATTCGAATTTGGTCTCCTTCTTCAGTAGCTCATAGATAGGTGCTGCAATATTGGAGTATCCTTTGATGAATCTTCTGTAGTAGCTGGCCAGTCCAAGGAAGGCATGGACTTCTGTGGTTATTCTGGGTCTTGGATAGGCTACAACAGCCTCAATCTTCATGGGGTCTGTGTGGATTCCAGTCTGGTTGATGAGATGTCCTAGATAGGCAATTTCTTGAGCTGCAAACTTATATTTCTTAGGCTTGATGTAAAGGTCATGCTCCTTGAGCTTCTTGAGGGCTAGCTGTATGTGATTGATATATTCCCATGCAGTGTTGCTGAAGATGATCACATCATCAACATAGACAAAGAGCTATTTTCCAATCTCATTGCTAAAGACTCTGTTCATCATTCACTGGAAACTTGCTGGGGCATTGCACATTCCAAATAGCATTCACAGGTAGATATAGGTTGTATCAGATATGATGAAGGCTGATTTCTCACTGGCATCTTGTGGGAGACCAATCTGATGGAAGCCTGAGAACAGATCCAAGGTGGTGTAGTATTTGGCTTCACTTCCAAGGGTGGTAAGGATTTCTTGAATATTTGACAAGGGCTGCCTATCTTTCTTGGTGATGGCATTGAGCTTCCTGTAGTCAATGCAGAGTCTTGGTGCAAGCTCTCCAGGCTTGCTTCCTTTCTTTGGGCAAGGACAATGGGTGAAGCCTAGGGACTGATAGCTTGCTTGATAATTTCAGCTTCTTTGCTTTCCTTGAGTTCAGCTTGCAGCCATTCTCTGTAGGCAGGTGGTATGGGTCTGGTTTCCTGGTAAATGGGCTTGATATCAACAGTATCAACTTTATGGAGTACTTAGGTTCTTGATTGTAGATATCTCTGAAGTCTGTAGTGAGTACTCCTTTGTTCTGGTACAGGATCTTGAGAAGTTGTTCCTCCCAGGGAAAGTTTTCTCCAATAGTATATGTATGCTTATTCTGGTCCTTATCTTTCTTGTGCTCAAGTTCAGTAATCTTGGTAGCAGCATAGGCTCCTCTTCCAGTAGATCTGAAGTCTTGTTCTCCTCTCTTGGTCTTGATGAGTTTGATGGCTTCAGTGATCTTGGGTTTCTTGATTTTGTGGATCAGCATCTGGCCAATCCTGTCATGCTTCTTGACTTCAAATGGAGTGGTGGGGTTGTAATTCCTGACTATGAGGAAGATCTCACCAGTGTCATCAGGATCAATTACTTCTCCTTCAACTGAGATTTCACTTTTGGCCAGACTGCTCCTGGTCTTGATAATTCTGGCATAGTTCTCTGGTAGCTTAACTCCAATTCCAGTGCCAAGTAGGGTTGTTGTCTGTGGTTTGAGGGTAGCATCTTGAATGCTGGCAAGGTCCATTCCTATGGCTTCTTCAGTCTTGTATTCTGGGATCTTGGCTTTGGGGTGAAACTTCTTGACCTTGAGGGTGATGTCTGATTCTTATTTCTCCTCATTGTCACTGTCAGCCTAAAGCTCTGGGGGCTGGTCATCTTCTTTGGCTTTTCTTTTTGCTTCAGCAGTTTCTTGCTTATGTTTCTGTTGGCAGATTTTCCTGACTTCACTGACACAGGACCATCAGTCATTCAGGTGTTCAGAGCAGTACATCCTAGTGCCATGGGGGCATCTTCTTTGAGGGGCATAGCCATTGATAATCTTGTTGTACCACTGCCCATCTGTGAGCTTGGGTGTCTTGTTCTTGGTCTTGTTCTTATTCACTGAGTGCATGAAGACCTCTGTGTCCTCTTCATCTCCTTCCTCCATATCTGGTAGGACTCCTTTGTGGACATTGATAGAGACTCATACCTTTCTTCCTCTATAGTTGATCTGCATCTTCTGGGCATTAAGATCAATGATGGGCTTGGCCTAGTGAAGCCATTAGTTGCCAATGAGAATGTCATAGTTGGTGGTACTTATAACAATCATATTTACTGGGATGGTAGCTCCTCCTATCTTGATGGGCACTTCTTGGATTTTACCAAGGAGGGTAGCTCATATACCATCTGCTGTAACATAGACCATCTTGGTGGACTCTTCAATGACCCAGCCTAGGTGGTCAATTGCCTTCTTGCTCATGAGGCATCCTCCAGCACCAGTATCAATGATGGTATCAAAGATACAGTCTTTGATCTGATATGGGGTATAGGCTGATGTCTTGTGCTGGTCTTCAGATTCTTCACCTGAGTTTTCAGATTCTTCCTGTATATTGTAAGCTTCTACAATCTTGTACTCTTGATTCTTGGCAATAGTTGCAAGTCCTACTCTCAACTGCTGTCTGAAGGCAGGGACTTCAGCTAGCTATCTAAAAGTAGCATTGACCTTCTGTTCCTTGAGGTCCTTGTAGATATCATACTGGTGGATCTTGGTCTTATGCAGCTTCTATTCCTTCTTGCTTTCACTTTCTCCTGAGACTGGAGTAGTGCCTTCAATGATGTTGCAGGCAGCTTCATCTAACTCTATGTCTTGATCAATCTCCTCAGGTTGAGTCTTACTTTGAATAGTGACAGCTGGGGTCTTTTTTGATCTTCCAACTGGCTTGCTGTTGCTCTTCTTGTCATAGGGCTTGGACCAGGTTCTGTTATCTTCAGTAGCAGGATAGAATTCAAGCTCCTTATAGTATTCTTCATCATCAGTATCACTAATCCCTCAATGACTACTGTATTGATGTATTCTCTAGTTCTGCTAGCATTGCTTGATTGGGCTTTGCATCTTGTTTTGGTCATGCAATTCTTTGTATAGTGGCCTTCTTCTCAACATCTGAAGCATGTGATATTGTATTCGTCTGTAGCAGCTGCAAATCTCTGCACTAGTCTCCTGTTGGCACTTCAGACTTCTCTAACAACATCACCAAGGTGTGCAGTCATCTCAGCGAACTGCTTGGCAAGTTCCTCCACTGCGTCAGCTTTGGCTACCTTGGGGGTAGGTGGGGTTGGTTGTCTGTTTACAACTGTAGCAGGTATGATACTAGTTGGCTTTGATGGCTCCATCTTGATGCCAGTTATTTTCTCTATTGAGTGTTTGGCAAGGTGTCTGGCAGTCCAATATCTCTATACAAAGACCACTTTCTGATCAAGGGTCAGTGTAGCTAGAGTAGACCAGATTGCTAGGGTAATTTCAGGGTGAACTCCTTTGAGAAAGGTTGAATCTGCTATTTGTTCCTTGAGGGCATCATCATAGCCAGCCAAGACAATCTGATGGCAGATTCAGGTATAGAATGAGTTGGGATCTTCACTAAGTCCCTGGCAGATAGTATTGAGTTGATCCTTAAGAGCTTGCTTGATCTCTTCAGTATAGTATGTTGTTCTGAGGAAGGCCTTCATATGCTACAATTCACGTTACACACACTTTCACAACACACTTTCAAGTCATTTATTGGAGAAAGATACTAAGAAGATGTCAAGCAGCAAGCAAGCCAAGGTGTATATCAGGTCAGGTAGACCTGGGGCTTTCGACTGGCAGCATGTTGGGAGGAGACATGGGCTGGGGATGGGGTCTTTCGGTGGCTTGAGTGGACTGGGCAGCTTGAGTAGTGGTGGCAGCACTGGTGGGGGGGCTGGAGGGCAGCAGGGGCGGAGCTTTGCAGATATGCTGAGGACTGGGGGTTGGCCAATGGGAGCCTGCAGGGATCAGGCTGGAGGGAAGAGGAAGCAGAAGGCTGAGGATGCTGGGGGAGCTGGGCCTTCACTGGTGGAAGGTGGGAGAAGTGGAGGGACTGCTGGGGGTAGTGGTGGGACTGCTGATGGTGGTGTGACAGTGAATCTGGAAAAAAAAAGAGATGTGATGGCTGATGGCCAGGTGGGGCAGGAGTTCCCGATGTGGAAGGGGGACCTGGCAGATGGTGTAATGGGGCTGGCAGTGGCCCCATTACTCAAGAAGTCGATCTCGGAGTTTGCGGTGACCTTGTGCTTCCAGGGCTTGGCAGTGATGGTGAGGATGGTTCTGGGGCTTGTTTTGAAGCAGGTGGCTGGGGCAGCTTCAGTGAAGTTCTTGAAGGGTCTGGAGGGGGTCGAGGTGGGCTTTGAGGAGGCAGGTCCACTGGATGAGGTGCTGAAGACTGGAGTTGTGGTTGGGGAGGTGGTGGTCCCCATGGTGCAGTGCTTGCGATGGGACCCCTGGGTGGTGCAGCTTCTGGTGAAGGGGGTGCCCATGGTGACTAAGGAGGAGACAAGGAAGAGGGTGGAGGAAGTGATGATTGAGTATGGCAATATAGTGGACATTGGCTTTCAGGTGTGGGAGGGGACTGTGATCAGGACAGGAGACATGGATGTCAGGATTCAGCTGGTGGGAAAGGAGGCCACAGAGAAGGCGAGTGACTGGCTCTCGGTACTGATGTGGTGGGCCTTTGTCTGCAAGGTGTTGAGGGTGTAAGGGAGTGAAGAGGAGGAGGAGGACTTGTTGGAGGCGCTGGAGGAGTTGGGTGGTGCTGTGGAGAGGAGGGCGAAGGCCTGGAAACAGTATAAGGAGTCGACGCATCTGGAGGTTGTGGGCGGGAAGTGTTTCCATATGGATAAGAAGCAGTGAGAGTGGGCCCAGAGATGCAAGAGGCAGAGAGAGCTGTTGGCTAGTATGTCAGGGGAGGTGAAGAAGACGACGGTTGGAGCTGAGGAGTCTGGAGGCACTGAAGCCAGTGTCTGGGCTGGGAAAGGAGGAGAGGAGGTGGAGGCAAAGAAGGCAGGGGCTGGAGGGGTGCTGGGCAAGAACCCTTTTGTGGATGGTACCTTCGAAGTGTGGGAGCCGAAGTTGGGTACCACCCCCCCCCCACTTATCAGGAGGGGCCCAGTTGGGAAGAGAGGGGTGATGGAGGATATGAGGATGCAGGGGGCCCAGCAGGTGCACTTTGGGGTTCCTGATGTGGGGCAAGGGGGTCAGGTGGTGGCAGTTGGTGAGGACAAGCTGGTGGATATTCCTGAGGAGGAGTGGGATGAGGCTACCAGTGTAGGAGCTGATACTATGATGCTGGAAGCAGGACGGCCAGGGACCCCAGGAGTGAAGGAGGTGGGGAACCTGTTGTGGATGCACAAGGTGATGGACAATCTCACTGCAGAAGCTTTGGGAGAAGTGGACTTGCGAGCAATGCCTGAGGAGCATTGGGCAAGGATTATGCATGGTGATGGAATGGTGGAGGCACTGAAGGTGGAGATTCTGGATATTTTCCTGGAGGAGGAGGGGTATGAGGTTGATGAGGTGAGGAGGGCAGAACTTGGGATAGTCGCTGGTGAGCAGGCGGCCTACTGCTGGGCAGAGCATCATGGTTTGCAGCTCTGGCAGGAGGCCTGTCAGGAGTATCGCGAGGAATTTGAGAAGCATGAAGATGGGGCAATGGTAGAACTTCTGGAAGCATTGGCAGCACAGGAAGCAGGAGAGAGGGAGAGGGCTGCTAAACATGACTTGGACTTGGTGCAGAAGGAGCGGACTGCAGACTTGTAGAGGATGGGACCACGATATATCATTATTCCTTATGAACAGTACAACCAACATTTTCTCTTTGAATGTGAATGGGTTAAGGGGCTCTGGGCGGCACAAGAACATTTTTACTTGGCTCAAGAGATTGGAGGCTGATCTCTTTTTACTGCAGGATGTTCGATGTGAGGATGAGGACAATTGGGTAGAGTGGACTAGGGAATGGGGTGGGGCCGTGGCTTGATTTAGAAAGGTAGCGATTTTGGTGAGGAAGGGTAGAGGCGAATTGGGGGAAATCAGGAGCTGGGGTGATCACTTGGTCTGGGGAGATTGGCATCGGCCAGGGTGGGAATCAGTGAAGGTGGGCTCTTGCTACTGCCCTGCAGTTAGGGGTGAGAGGACTGCATGGATTAAAGAGCTGCTAGAGGAGGGTATTCTCTTGGAGGAAGGGGTCGATGTGCTTGGTGGGGATTTTAATATGGTTTGGGATCAGCATCTAGACAGGACTGACAGAGAGAGGAGTGCAGGGGGCAGAAGTGGAGGTCTGGATACATGGGAAGAGGTGGAGACATTGAGCTCATTGGAGGATATGGGCAGAATGCAGTGGGGTGATGCAAGGGTCTACACACATTGGGTGAATGGCTTGGGCACAAGGATTGATTGGATTCTGATGGCAGAGTGCTGGGGGTCAGATATTGGAGGTGGAGTGGTGCCCATGGTCTGATCACTGGGGACTTTTGGGGCAGGGGCAGTTTGGGGGGAGTGGAGATAGACCCCGACATTGGCACCTTAACTCCTCCCTGCTGGCTGAGAAGGAGTTGTGGGAATTGTGGGTAATGGACATTCAGGCAAAAGTTTTTATCTAGAGACATGAGGGTTTGCCTGTGGCTGTCTGCTGGATGAGATTGAAAGAGGCTGCGAGGGTTTATTGGAGAGAGGCTGGTAGAGAGGCTGGGAGGCAGAGGAGGAGGCGTATGAGGTGTGCTTCCAACAGGCTGAGGAGATTACAAATAGATTGGGTGGATTTGCTTACTGTTGTTGGGGTGGAGGATTGGAGGATCAAGAGGGCGAAATTGGAGATTGTAGAACTACAACAGGTGTTGAGGGAAGAGGAGGAGACTCATATGCAGGGCATGGCTGCTAGACTATGGTGGCAGGGGCTTGAGGAGGGTGAGCAGCCTACTGGATACTTATCAAGACTTCTCAAAGCCAGAAGAGTGTGACATCGGTGGGATGGGGTCCTGGATGCTGATGGGGATATGATACATGGCATACAGCAATCTTAGGGGTGTTGAAGGAGAGATAGCAGAGCTTGTAGAGTGAGGGAGAAGGGGGTGCTGATGAAGCAGAGATTGCAGATACACTAGAAGAATAGAGGCTGCCACAAGTAGCTGGACTGGGTGACTTGATTTTACTGGTACAGGGGGAGGAGATCCAGAGTGTCCTGGCAACAACTAAACTAGGGACGGTGCCTGGGGAGGATGGATTGCCATGGGACTTCTGGAAGAAGATGGTAAATGTCCCCGGTGTTTTGGGTGAGATGGCTGCTCTCTGTGACCATGTCCTTCAGAGCAGTGAGTGGGTGGGAGAGCAGGATCTCGGGCTGGTGGCCTTATTGTACAAAGACAAGAGAAGGAGAGAAGACTGGAAGAACTGGAGGCTGATCATGCTTCTAGATATGGACAGGAAGATAGTGACTAAGGTGATTGTTGCAAGACTGCAGAGAGTTGCCCAACAGGTGCTGGGGGAGGAGCAGCAGGGCTTTGTTGGAGGCAGACTTATAAGAGATGGGACTGCGTGGGTTCATGGTGTGATTGAGGGGGCCCGGACCTGTGGCCTGGATGGAAGGTTGGTCTTTTTGGACCAGGAGAAGGCCTACAACCATGTATGGTGGGTGTGGCTGGGCAAGGTATTGGACCGAATTGGGGTTCCCCCAAGGTTTAGAGCCTCTATGTTGAGTCTGCTGGAGAGCAGTCGGGCTGCACTGATGTGTAATGGTCACCATGAGAGGGTGTTTTCCTTGGGAAGAGGGGTTCCTCAGTGGGACCCTCTGTCCCCTATTCTTTATGCCCTTTTGCTGAAGCTATTGATGGATAGGATTCGCCGGAAAGTGGCAGGGCTCTCTATATATGGTATAGTGTGGAAGGTGGGGGCCTTTGCTGATGATATGGTGGTTAGACTTGGGACTGTGGCAGATGTAGTGGTACTTCAGGAGACTATGGAATGGTATGAGGCCCACTCAGGGGCAAAGCTCAACTGGTATAAGTGTGAGACAATGGTGCTAGTGAATGGACTAGTGGGTGGGGACATCATTGTAACAATTGTCCCTACTGGGGAGGTGGTGCAGTATTTGGGCATCTTCCTCTCTGTATATGGTTCTGTCTTACCACAAGGGTGGTGGGAGAGCAGGGTGAACATTTGGGGGGAGGCCCTTCGAGGATAGGGAGGTCACCATATCTCTCTAGCAGGGCAAGTGTCAATTCTGAATGTTTTTTGGTTTCCCAAGCTATAGTATATGGCATATCACCTCGACTTCTCAGCATGGATAGTGAAGAAGCTGATGAAGATGGCTAGGGATTGGATTTGGGTGGGGAGGAGGTCCCAGGTCAGTTGGGATACTCTTGCAAGGCCAGTAGTCAGGGGAGGTCTTGGACTGATGGACTTTCCTAAGAGGCTGCACTGCTTGTGAGCCTGGTGGTTGAAAAGAGCTGTGGAACTGCAGGGTGGAAGCTGGGTGCCTCTGATGCAGAAGGTATGGGAGATGCGAACATCTCCTTGGGGGTCCTCCAGAGATCTGCTCTCTTTGGTGGGGCTGAATGGAATTCAGCAGCTGTGGTTTAAGGGCTTTTGGTGGGGTGTGGCTGATGGAGCACACCGAATTGGCCTGCACTAGCAAGGCAATGAGGGGGAGGCAGTATGGGGGCCTAATATGTAGCATTGGGATAGATGGCTCCTGGGTGGTGCTCCACTCGCTAAGTTTGATATTGGGGAGGGCATAGAGTGCCAGTAGGGGCTTGGCCAGGATCTTTGGCCAAGTGGCTGGCAGGTGGCAGGGATCGGTGAGGAGTGGGACTGGGCCGGTATCTGGTCTTGGAGTGCAGAGGTTCAGAGGTGGCTTTCCCCCAAGTTCTGGGTGGTATGGTGGAGAATGTTGTGGAAGAATATCATGCTGAATTTCCATATGGGGCATTTGGTGGATGGTGGACAATTTGACTGTGAGGAGTGTTATAATGTTGGGAGAGCTGGGGGTCATGTACAGATGCTGGAACATTGGCTAGGAGAGTGCGAGGTTTTGGGGGACTTTTGGGCTGAGATAGGAGATCGACTGGGTGTGGGGCATAGGCTGGCAGGGGTGGGAGGTCGATGGGAGGATTTGAGATCTCAGCTCATGGGTGGGGTGGGTGATAGTTGGCTCACTGTAGGGTGGGTATTAGCAATATGGGTAGGACTGGCAGGTCATTGGCTTTTTGTATTTAAGGAGGGACAGTAGCTGGGGCTGTGGGAGAAGGTGTTAAGATGGGAAGGGCTATTGGGGGATCTGCTGACTGGGTGGTGGGTGGGTTGGGGTCCTCAGGGGGGCTGACATCGCGGTTTGGTAGTGAGAATCTGTGAGCAGAGTGGTGGGAGGGTGGCAATAGTGTTAGACAAAGTGGTCTTTCATTGGGAAGGAGTAGGGGGGGGGAGACCCCCTAGAGGGATCGGATAGAGGGTGGGATCATTGTATTTATATGGGATAGATGGGTATTAATAAAGGGATGGAGTCCAAGTAACTATAAAAAAAAAAAAAAAAAAAAAAAAAAAAAAAAAAAAAAAAAAAAAAAGTCAATCTGGATACAATGACCAATTTGTGTATTGATTTCCTTATTGAGATAGTGCTCTGGGTACAGCAGCAATTTGTATGGTGTGGATATTCTATATATAAGTTATTTCTGTATGATAATCTCTGTATAGTGTAATGATCTCCTTATGCATGATGGTCTGGCAATTTGGCAGTTTCCTTCTTGAGTGATGGACAATCTCTGTATAGTGTGATAATCTCTAAAAGTATATAATTTCTGGGTGACAATCTCTTGTGTGTGATATCCCTTATGCATATTTGACAGATAACTCAATTTGGTACAGATTTCTCTGAATTGGGCTTACTGGGAATAGAGGATGGTGTAGATTCTTCTGAATCAGTAGGCTTCTTGAAATATCAGATAACTTGGATAACTCAGATGATTCGAATAACTTAGATAACTTGGATATTATAGATTCTTCCTGAATCAGCAGGCTTCTGGAAAATATCTCAGATAGTATAGATAACTTGGGTAATCATCATATCTTTCTCTTATACAATTCACATTACACCAACTTCAAGCAATGGTTTTCGACACAACTCAGAGAAAAGATACTATAAAAATGGCATTGAGTAAGAGTTCTGACAGGTATGCTGGGTCAGGTGGACCTGGGGCTTTTGGCTGGCAGAATGTGGGGAGGAGTTATGGCCTGGGGATGGGGGCCTTTGGAGGGTCAAAGGGTGGAGAGAGCTCTGGGGGTGGACCAGTGGCCAGTGGCAATAGGAGAAGGTCTGGCCCCCCAAGCTTTGCAGACAAGGTGAAGGAGAGTAGGTGGCTAGCTGGATCGAGAGCTGGTGCTGCTAAGGGAAAGGACAAGGTGAGCCTTGGGAGAGGGGGAGGTACTCAGGTGGAGGATACAAGTGTAGGTACTGGAGGTGCTGTGGCTGGGGGTGGAACTGCTAATGGAAGTGTGATAGGAAATCAGAAAAAAAAAAGAGATATAATGGCTGATGGCAGAGGGGGGCAGGGGTTCCCAATGCAGAAGGGAGACCTGGCTGATGATGTAACAGGGCTGGCAGTGGCACCATTACTCAAGAAGTCGATTTCGGAGTTTGCAGCTACCTTATGCTTCTGGGGCTTGGCAGTGATGGCAAGGATAGTTCTAGAGCTTATCTCAAAGCAGGTGGCTGGAGCTGCCTCGGTGAAGTTCCTGAAGGGGCTGGAGGGGGTTGAGGTGGACTTTGAGGAAGTGGGCACACTGGATGAGGCTCTGAAGACTGGAGTGGTGGTTGGGGAAGTGGTGGTCCCTATGGTGCATTGCCTGAGGTGGGACTCCAGGGTGGTTCAGTTGCTGGTAAAGGGGGTGTCTATGGTGACAGTGGTCGAGATAAGGAGGAGGGTTGAGGAGGTGATGGCTGAGTATAGTGATGTAGTTGATATTGGTTTTCAGATTTGGGAGGGGACCACTATTAGAGCTGGGGATGTTGATGTCAGGATTCAACTGGCAGAGAAGGAGGCCCCTGGGAAGACATGTGACTGGCTGGTGGTGATGCTTTGGGGGGCTTTCAGTTGTTGAGTGTTGAGGGTGAAAGGGAGTGAGGAGGAGGAGGAGGATCTGTTAGAGGCTCTGGAGGAGATGAGTGAAGCTGTAGAGCAGCAGAAAAAGGTATAGAAGTTGTATGAGGAGTTGATACATCTGGAGATTGTCAATGGGAAATACATTTGTACTGACAAGAGGCAGTGGGAGAGGGCTCAAGGGTGGAGGAGACAGAGGGAGCTGCTGGCGAGAATGGAAGAAGGGGTGAAGTTGAAGGCTGTGGGTACTGAGAAGTCTGCAGAGGTAGAGGCAAGTGTCTGAGCTAGTAAGGGTGGAGGAGATATAGAGGGCCTGGAGGGGAAGGAGAAGATACCACACAAGGACCCATATGTGGATAGTATGTTCAAAGTCTGGGAACAGGTCATGGATGACACTCTCCCTCTAGTCCAGAGGGGACCAGTTGTAAGGAGTTAGGTGGTGGTGGATGAGCTGATGAGGGGTGCTCAGTGGGTGCACTTTGGGGTTCCTGATGTGATGAAAGGTGGACAGGTGGTGGCAGTTGGTGAGGATGAGCTGGTGGATGTCCCAGAGGAGGGGTGAGATGAGACAGCCAGTGTTGGGGCAGACACCACAATGCTAGATGCGAGAAGGCCAGGGATTCTGGGAGGGGAGGAGGTGGGGAACCTGCTGTAGATGAGCAAGATGATGGATAACTTTGCAGCAGAGGAGTTGGGGGAGGTGGACTTGCATGTGATGCCTGAGGAGCAATGGGCAAGGATTCTGCATGGAGATGGAGTGGTGGGGGCATTGAAGGCAGAGATACTTGCGATTCTCCTAGAGGAGGAGGGTTATGAGGTTGATGCAGAGAGGGAGGCTGAGTTGGCAGTTGTTGCTGGTGGGCATGTGGCCTACTGTTGGGCAGAGCATCATGGTTTGCAACTCTGACAGGAGGCTTGCCTGGAGTATTGTGAGAACTTTGAGGAAAAAGAGAATGGAGCAATGGCTGAACTTCTGGTTGGGTTGGAGGCACAAGCAGTGGAAGAGCAGGAACTGGCTGCAGAACATAACTTGGATTTGGCACAGGAGGAGTTGAATGCAGATTTGTAGAGGATGAAATTGATAATCAACATTATTCCTTATGAACCGTACAACTAATATTTTCTCTCTGAATATAAATGGGTTATGGGATTCTGGGCAGCATAAGAACATTTTTACTTGGCTTAGGAGTTTGGAGACTGATCTCTTTTTATTGCAAGATATATGGTGTGAGGATGAGAAAGATCAGATGGAGTGGACTAGAGAATGGGGAGGAGCTATGGCTTGGATTGGTAAAGTGGTGATTCTGGTGAGGAAGGGTAGAGGAGATTTGGGTGGAATTAAGAGCTGGGGTGACCGTTTGGTCTGGGGAGATTGGCATCGATCTGGGTGAGAATCAGTGAGGGTTGGCTCCTGTTACTACCTGGCAGTTAGGAGTGAGTAGATTGAGTGGATTAGGGAGCTGTTAGAGGAGAGTATTCTCTTGGAGGTAGGTGTTGATGTTCTGGGAGGTGACTTTAATATGGTACAGGATCCGCAGATAGATAGAACTGATGGAGGGAGGAGTACAGGTGGGAGGAGTGGTGGTCTGGATAAGTGAGAGGAGGTGGAGAACCTTTGCTCCTTAGGAGATATGGGTAGAATGAGGTGGGGTGATAGGAGGGTCTATATACACTGGGTGAATGGACTGGGTACAAGGATTGACTGGATTCTTATGGCTGAATTTTGGGGCACAGATGTTTGGAGGACTTTGGAGGTAGAGTGGTGCTCATGGTCTGATTACTGGGGGCTATTGGGTCAGAGGCAGTTTGGGGGGAGTGGAGATGGACCCAGATATTGGTGTCTTAACTCCTCTCTGCTGGCTGAGAAGGGGTTGTGGGACCCATGAGTGGAGGACATCCAAGTGAAGATCACCAACTGGATACATGAGGGTTCTTCTGTAGGTATCCATTGAATGAGGTTGAAGGAGGCTGCAAGGGTTTATTGGGGAGGAGCTAGTAGGGAGGCTGGGAGGCAGAGAAGGAAGCAAGTAAGGTGTGCTTCTAATAGACTGATTAGATTGCAGATGGATTGGGCTGATTTGCTTTCTTCTGATGAGGTGGAGGATTGGAGGTTGGAGTGGGTGAAATTGGAGGTGATTGAGCTAGAACAGGTATTGAGATAAGAGAAGGAGATTCATATAAAAGGAATGGCTGCCAGGCTATAGTGGCAGGGGCTTGAGGAGGGAGAGCAGCCCACTAGATATTTGTCCAGGCTCCTCTAAGCTAGGAGGATGTGACAGTATTGGGATGGAGTCTTTGAAGCCAAAGGAGATATAGTGCATGGTATGCAACAAATCTTGGAGGTACTGAAGGAGAGGTGGTGAGGTCTGTGGAGTGAGGAGGAAGGGGGTGCAGATGAAGAGGCAATTGGAGATACATTGGTGGAGTGGGAACCACTGCAAGTAGAGGAACTTGGAGACTTGATCATACCAGTCCAAGAGGAGGAGAGTCCTTGCAGCAACTAAGCTTGGGACAGCACCAGGAGAGGATGGATTACCTTGGGACTTCTGGAAGAAAATGGCAGGGGTCCCAGGAGTGTTAGGAGAGATGGCTGCCCTCTGTGACTATGTTCTTCTAAATGGCAGGTAGATTGGAGAGCAGAACTTGGGCCTAGTGGCCTTACTGTACAAAGACAAGGGGAGGTGGGAGAACTGGAAGAACTGGAGGCTGATCATGCTTCTAGATATGGACAAGAAGATGGTGACTAAGGTGATTATTGCAAGACTTCAGAAGGTTGCCCAACAGGTGCTGGATGAGGAGCAGCAGGGCTTTGTAGGAGGCAGGCTTATCAGGGATGGGACTGCCTGGGTGCATGGCATTATTGAAGGAGCCCGGGCTTGTAGACTAGATGGAAGACTGGTCTTTTTGGACCAGGAGAAGGCCTATGACCATGTTCGGCAGGTTTGGCTGGATGAGGTGCTGGATAGAATTGGTGTTCCCCCACATTTTCAGGCTTTTATGGTAAATCTGTTGGAGGGCAGTAGGGCAGCACTGATGTATAATGGTCACCAGGGGTTGGCATTAGAGGGGTTCCTCAGGGAGACCTGCTGTCTCCTATCCTTTATGCCCTTTCTTTAGAACCTTTGATGGATAGAATATGAAGGAAGGTAGCAGAGCTCTCTATATATAGTGTGGTGTGGAAGGTGGGGACCTTTGTGAATAATATAGTAGTTAGACTTGGATCAGTGGCAGATGTTGAGGTACTTAAGGAGACAGTGGAATGGTATGAAGCACACTCTGAGGTGAAACTCAACTGGCATAAGTGTGAGACAATAGTATTGGGGAATGGGTTAATGGGTGGGAATATCATTGGAACAATTGTACCTACAGGAGAGGTAGTGTGGTATCTGAGCATCTTTCTTTCTATATATGGATCTGTCTTGCCACGAGTGTGGTGAGAGAGGAGGGTGGCCATTTGAGGGGAGGCTCTTAGAGGTTGGGGGGGTCACCACATCTCTCTGATGGGGCAGGTGTTGATTCTGAATGTCTACTGGTTTCCCGAGCTATGGTATGTGGCCTATCACTTAGACTTCTTAGCTTGAGTGGTGAAGAGGCTGACGAAACTGGCTAGAGATTGGATTTTGGCAGGGAGGAGCTTCCAGATCAGTTGGAATACTCTTGCATCACCAGTGATTAGGGGAGGACTAGGCCTTGTAGATTTCCCTAAGCAGCTGCACTACCTGGGAACTTGGTGGTTGAAAAGGACTGTTGAACTACAGGGAGGAGGTTGGGTTCTACTGATGCAGAAGGTGTGGGAGATGAGATTCTCCTCTTGGAGGTCCTTGGGAGATTTGCTCTCTCTGATAGGTCTGAATGGTAGCTGATGGCTATGGTATAAGGGCTTCTGGTAGGGGGTGGTGGATAGAGCATACCAGATAGGCCTGCGCTAGCAAGGCGATGAGGGAGAAGAGTTGTGGGGACCAGCTATATAGTGATGAGACAGACTGCTTCTGGGGGGTATTTTGCTTACTGAGTTTGATATTGGTGAGGGAGTGGAGTGTCAGCAAGGACTTGGCCAGGATCTGTGGCCAAGTAGTTGATAGGCAGTGGGGATTGATGAGGAGTGGGACTGGGCAGGTGTCTGGTCTTGAAGTGCTGAAGTGCGGAGGTAGCTTCCTCTCAAGTTTTGGGTGATATGGTGGCAGATGCTACAGAGGAATGTTATGTTGAATTTCCAAGCTGGGCATCTGGTGGTTGGTGGCCAATTGAATTGTGAGGAGTGTGATAATGTAGGGCAGATTGGGGGATTTGTACAATTGCCAAAACATTGGCTAGGAGAGTGTGAGGTTCTGGGGGAATTTTGAATGACAGTAGAGGCCTGGTTGGGTGTGGTGAGGAGGCCAGATGGTGAGAGAGGTCACTGGGAGGATTTGAAATCTCAACTAGTGGGAGGTGTTGGCAATGGTTGGCTCACTGTATAGTAGGTTTTAGCAGTGTGGATAGGGTTGGCTGGACATTGGCTCTTTGTTTTTGAGGAAGAGTATCAGATGGGTATACAGGAGAAGTTGTTAAGGTGGGAGAGATTGTTGGGGGATCTGTTGACTGGGTGGTGGGTTGGTTGGGGTCCACAGAGTGGGCAATATCACCATCTGGTGGAAGGGATCTGTGAACAGAGTGGTGGGCAGGTGGAGATAGTGTTAGACAAAGTGGTCTTTCATCAAGAAGAGGTGGAGAGAAGGGGT
>RBNI01000210.1:0-37336 GCA_003990745.1 Jimgerdemannia flammicorona | reverse complement strand
AAAAAAAAAAGTGGATCTAAAATCCAAATTTTACAAATTGGATTCCCATTCCCATTATTACATATAATCATGATTGTAATAAATAAGTACAAATATACTTCATAGTTTTTTTATATCTTTTAGATCATATCTTAATATATTATCTAAGTTTGAACTATGACAAATAGCAATATTAAATGAAAATATAATTTATCAATAGCAAAATTAATCAGAATATGATAGTGACCAATAGCAAAAAATATCAAAAGTATTTTAACACAGACTTCTCTTACTTTGTTCATTCTCCTCTATCTTTTCTTCTATATCATAATAAAATGAAAGTCTTAGTTATTATATATCTTATTTTATTTATTTATACCAATCTATCTTTGGGTTTTTGAGAAAAAAGTTCAAGTAGTGAGATTCAATATCAGTATAAATTAGGAAATATTTCAGAAGCTCTCTTTAAGGAGGTAACAACACTCAAGCAGAGGAAACTTCTTAATTCTGGAGGTATATATATTTACTATTTGTATATATATATATTATTACTTGCTGCATTATATGATATTAATAATAATAATTTACATTTTAGTATCATATGCTGAAATTATTGGTGCTGGAACCTATCATAATGCAATTACACAAAATATATACAAAGGATGCAAAGTAATCAATAATGATCAGATGCTATGCCAGTAGTATGCTATTGAGCTAATAAGATGTATGTAATTCTGATGATACTAAATCACCTCTACCCAAAAAATGTAAGGGCCGGAGATCAAAAATGGTTGAAAAATATTTACCAGAGCTCATTAATACTGCATGGTATAATATATACCATCAATACTTTATAAATACTGATCAAATATGTATAGCCTCTAATTTTCAAAACCAGGTTCTTGAATATTATTGGCATCTTGTATAATCTAACAAGGCTCTAATGGATGCACAAGTAGCATTAGGAAGTGAACTTGAAAACCTAAATAGTGAGATGAAAGAACATTATCAACAATTGGCAAATCAGATAAAAGTGCTCAAAAGTGAGATTGGTAGATTGCTTCAGGATCTTATAAATTTATAATAAGAGAATCACAAACTTGTAAAGGAGAGTATAGATCTTGGAAAGCAGAGCAAAGGTCTACTTGATATTTTATCATCAACCATTTTGCAGAAAATATGGTCTGTACAGCAAGCAACACTTACAATGGCTCTAGAGAATAAGAAGCAGACTGAAGAAATACAACAGCTCTCTAAAGCAAATCATAAACTTACTCAAAATCTTCACAACTATATGTCAGAGTTGACAATAGTTATGAATCAATTGCATAATAGTCTTGTCAGTCTAAAAAAATTATCTGATGAGATGACAAACAGTACAGAGCAGAGATATGATTATATGGCTCTTCTATGTTATATAAATAATGGTTGCCACTACTTTGAAGGTATTTATATATTAAATTATTTGATGAATTTAGTTATAAGTATATATATAAATTATTAATTAATATAATATTCAATAATAGGTGATAACAGGATTACCAAAATAATAATCCTAATATGTATTATTTACTTGGTAAATATAATATGGTCAGGACATATATATTGTATATGTATAGCAGGTATTGCCTATCTTATCTGGAGGATAATACATAAAAATATGTATATTCAATCTACTATTGTATTGATATGTATATATTTAGATATCTGTAAGCAGTGATTGCCTGTATATTACCAGTATATATATGTTACAGGTTTATTTATCTTTATTATTATTGTAGTGATATATTACATTAGAATATTTTATTTTTCACCATCATGAGGCAACCATCAAAGCCTGGCTTTAAAGCTGGTCCAATGATGATACCTAAAGGCAACTATCTGAACAGGGTTCAGAAGCTGGTCCAAGGGATTTATCTCAATAGTTTTTGTTAAATATTTATAATATCCATTGTATTTCTGTTAGCAAATAAATAATTGGTGATAATAGAATATATATTATATTAGATTACTAAACTCATTATGCAATAATATTCTAATAGTTCAATATAGATAACTATATATCAATAAATATATAATTATGAAATACTAGAAATATCATCTTTGAACAAATTAACACCTAAGCCCAACAAGTACTATAGGTTATGATATTTTATGAGATATAGCCTCTAATCTCTATATACAAAACTATAATAGCAACCATCTTATCAATCTATAATATGAATATAAATAATATCCTGAATAGATATTTATTTCAAACTTTCAAAATTTATAATATAAAAACATAGAGAATACAATATCAAAATATAAATACTGATAATCAATATATTCCTCAATAAATATGAATTTAGTTATATTAATATCCTAATATATAGTAGTTATAATAGTTCATCAAAGAACATAATACAAAATTAAATGCTACTGCCATCTATCTATTATTATTGATATCTTTTTGAACCTGTGGGTTTGTTATATATTCAGTAACATTTTTGATTGCTATATTAGCATCTTTGATTGCTTAATTTAAATTATCTAAATACTGTTCAAGGTGATGTTGTATTTCTACTAGTAGATTATATCTTTAAATATCATTTACAATGACAAGTGTGACAGAATAGTATTCTTGAAGTCCAGATATTTAAATTGTATTACTGGATTGTTGTGGATGAATAATTATATCTTTGGTTTTTGAAATGCATATTGGTGAGTAGTAATATAGTTATGAATGCAATTCAAACTTCAGCAAAGTGGCCAAGAGCCACTTAATATTATGTGGAACAATTATGCAATTTCCCCTTGGTAGACTTAGTTTAGCTCATTTCATGCAGTTTCTTGTCCCTTTCTACACCAAAGATAACTTAGCTAGTGGTGTTTTAAAAATACGCCAACCATTAATGTGAGTTAGTAACAATGTAATCTGTCTAGTGACTGAGTATTTATCACATCTCAGCTAGTTAGGCATATACTATGCCAAGTTGCAATTAGTCACTAGTATTTACAATCAGTTCGTATACCACATTCACAATGCCCCCAATTCGCACTCAGTCTCATGGTCCTTTGGAACCAGCTATAGCCCCAAGACCGGTTGCCCCCCTAGCCCCCTTACATGAACCTCACCCCTCCCCCATTCCCAATCTATCTGGCCTACATGCTTGTCGCAAAGAACAGCTAGTCACACTGTGTCGTGAATATTATCTGCCAGTCAAAGGTCAAAAAGCCGCACTAGTTACGTGTCTCAACTCGCACCATCCAAGTCCTGACCCTCCACCTCAGCCGATTATTGGAGAGCAAGCTGAAGATGCCCTTATTGAACACTTAATCTCCACTTTAGTTGGGCGCCTTGCAACATATCCATCCATCATACTGACAGGCCCCAACTTAATACTCCACCAGTATCAGGGCTACTGGTGGGCTTGTCACAGGCAATTCCTCTACCAGCCACTACTCCTTCCTTAGCCATAGGCCCCTTTATGCCGCCACCTCCCATGACAAGGTTGACATCGCAATCGCTGCCAAATCTGCAAAGTGGTGAGTCTTCCTTATCTCTCATTTCAGATGCCGTGCTTCGACGGAATTGGGTACTGCCCGACTTGCTGGCATCACTAGATGCAGGCGACTATCAGATTCTATCTGAATGGACCGACAGCACTGTTATTTTGCAATCAAGCAGCTGCAAAAAGCAGATATACACATGCCTGACTGTGACCTAGATCTACTACTGTGGCTCAAAGCTATCTTTAATATCCGAGGTGCTCTACTGGCTCTGGGTACCATCCAATCAACCTCACATGCATCCCATGCTTCTCAACTTCTTGCCTATGCAATCTTTATCATTAAAGCAATAAATAATTGTTATGACTGGGTGGCACTTCAATGCTTTGATCATTAAGTTCATACACTCAAGGTCTCCTTCCCTGACTTGGACATCGGCAATCCAGACATGGTTCACCATACATTCGAGACAATCGTTGGCCAACCTTCCTCAGCACCCTTAGCATACCAATGTTGCTCTACGTTCTCTTATGCTGGATCTCATGTGGTGGGAAGTTCATCAACTGCCCACCCGGCTGGTGGCCCAAAACCAGTCTCATCTACCAACCTCTTGTGCTTTCGATGTGGGGTGTAGGGACATACCATCAGCTCCTACACCCAAACCCCACTCCAGCGTCCTACTTTCCCATTCAAGCCAGACAATCCTATCTACCCAGATGGTGCAGCAAGCTCGGTCTGTCGTAACTTCAATGGCTCTGGTTGCTCCTATCGAAACTGCAGTCGAGTGCATATGTGCCTCTTCTGCTATAGACCTCACACAGCCCCAGCTTGCTCTGCTCACCACAGCTAATCTCTCGATTCCCCCCACTTCTAGTCACTCAACCACTCCATACCATTTTAAGGAGTGGAAAAGGGTACTGCATTCACATCCAAACCAATCACTCATTCAGTACCTCCTAATAGGTCTCTACCATGGTTATCAGCATGGAAATCACTCTCACCCTGAGCTTCACATCGATCTCATATCCAACAACCTTACCTCCGCTCACTAGCACCAAGAAGTTCTCTCCACCAACATTCTCACTGAGTTAGCTGTGGGTTGCTATCTTGGCCCATTTTCGTCTCTCTCCTCCATACCACCAGAATTCTGCCCCTTTCGCAATACACCCCTTGGTGCCATTCCTAAGAAGCACTCGTCCAAATTTCATACTATACAACATCTATCCTTTCCCTATGGGAGTTCAGTCAATGACAGAATCGATTCTGAGGAGTTCTCAATCCAGTACCAGTCCATTCAAGCCATCATTCTCCTTCTTCTCTCAGTCAGCTCTACTGCGCTCTTCTGGAAGGCTGATGTGGCTGATGCCTTCCACACCATCCCAGTACACCACTCTGATTGGGCTATACAGGGTATCTGCTGACTTGGTCTTTTCTTCCTTGACATATTCCTCCCCTTTGGTCTTCACTCCACTCCCTTTATCTTCACATCTCTTATGGACCTCTTTACCTGGATCTGTATTCAACTATATGATCTTCCTAACTTGGGCCATTTCATTGATAACTTTATCTATGTTGTACCTCTGTCCAGCGCATTCTCCTCCTATAATCAATTTCATGCTACCACATCTCGATTCGGCCTCCCACTCAAACCCTCCAAAGATATTTCTCCTACTCCAACTATAGAGTATGTTGGCTTCATTCTCGATACTCCAACAATGATGATTAGTCTCCCAATGGAGAAACACACATGTATTCTCACCTTACTAGCATCATGGCTTACACTGGCTCAGCAGACTTGATCATATCATCTATGTCCGCATTTACACCATGAAGCTCAATCACTCTCGGGCCATCTTATGCACATTGTTCAAATACTTCCAGATGGGAAGGTGTTTTGCGATGGCATTATTTGCTTCGCTTTCTCTTGGAAACCACCCTATGTGGGGTGGCATTTTCCACCTCCTCGACTAGCCACCAACTTACAGTAGTGGTATGATATTCTACACTCATGGCCAGGTCATCGCCTGCTCTGCCATTCTGAGTGGCTCGATTGTGGTCTGTTTACAGATGCATCTGGGACACTTGGTGCTGGCAGCCTGCTGGGCCAATGCTGGTGGAGTACTTATTGGGCTCCCTCCTTCTTAGATCTGAATGGCTATGACATATTCTGGAAAGAAATGTTTGCCATTTGGGTCTCATTGGTGCTCTGGGGCCCCTTGTTTCATTCTCAACATATTATTCTCTGGTGTGATAGCCAGCCCTATGTCGAATCGTTGACCAGTGGTCAGGCATGCTATCATCCCCTTGTCAACGACTTACTTCATCATATCATTCTCTTACATCTTGAAATCAGATTCGAAATTCAAGCTCGTTACATCCCTTCAGCATCTAATCCTGCGGACCCCTTATCTCACCATATACTTCCTCCACATCCCCAGGACCCATTGTCTACATTAATCACATCCCTCTTTGGCTTCACCATCAATTCGACACCTACCTCTACCAATGCACCCACACTCGAATGGGTAACTTCCAGTCAGGCACCAATTCTCTACACTGATTTCTCAACTCCTGCAATATTGTAGAGGCCGCTGCTTTCCCTCTTCAAGATAAATTACTCAGTTATTGGGCTCTTTGGCTTGTCCAAGATAGCAAGCCCTACTCCACCATCAAGAACTACTTCTATGATCTCGCAGCCTATCAGGTTGCTCACTGGCATAGTCCTCCACTCCAGCGCCTTTCTCTACCCCTCTTCAACACTATTATGAAGTCTATTCAGACTCACCCACCACCTTCCAGTTCACTCGACTGGCTTCCCATTATGCACCAACACCTCCAGTCTATCCATCTCTCTCTCCACATAGACACTCCTTTTGGTGCTACTATTTGGGCAGCGGGGTGCTCTGCTTTTTATGGCTTAATGCATGTTGGTGAATTTACTACTCAAGATGGCTCTGTATTTAATCTGAATTGACAAATTTGTCATTGCCATCTTCATCGCCAACAGGATGACACTCTTTCTCGACCATTCTGGGCTCTACATCTTTCCCGAACAAAAACAGGTGGAGCAGGCAACGTCTTCCTTGGCTTCTCTGGTGCCTTCGATTGCCCATGCACTGCAATTGACAATATGGTCCATATTCTCTCAGCACAACCTCATGACCCCACCTTCTGCCTTGGCCTGGGTCAACCACTTTCTCGATCTACATTCATTGAAGCGATTCGATCTCCACTCACGGGCACCTCTCTAGCTGTCAGTATTTATGGTCACTCTTTTCGAATTGGTGGTGCCATACTTCTGGCAGCTGCAGGCTATCCTGATCATATCATTCAACTCACTGGTCGATGGAAATCCACCATATTTCTCCGCTACATTCGACACCTTGACCACATTCTCCCCAAAACCATGGCAACACTAGCAGGACTCCCTCTACCTGATCTTCAGTGGGCCATGGGTTTGGCCAGTAATGGCCGAATTTCGCCCATAAGTAGTTTATGGCACCATTAGGAGCCTAAAACCACTTCCCAGGCCCGCAGTATTTGGCCCCCTTCACTAATACGAATGGCGGGCCTTGGAGGCATATGCTTTCATATAGCCAAACCTACCCCACTTCATCCCCTATACACATTTTACATTTTACACTTCATAATCCCCCCTTTTCTACTTTGTTGAATTGGTCACTCAATAGACACTTTGATATAGTTATGAATGCAATTTAAACTTCAGCAAAGTGACCGAGAGCCACTTAACATTATGCGGAACAATCATGCAATTTCCCCTTGGCGGACTTAGTTTACCTCATTTCATGCAGTTTCTTGTCCCTTTCTATGCCAAAGATAACTTAGCTAGTGGTGTTTTAAAAATACGTCAACCATTAATGTGAGTTAGTAACAATGTAATCTGTCCAGTGACTGAGTATTCGTCACATCTCAGCTAGTCAGGCATATACTACACCAAGTTGCAATTAGTTGCTAGTATTTACAATCAGTTCACATAACCCTCCCACCCATCCCCTTTTAGTAGTATATAATAAAAGAAGGCCCCCTTCACTAATGTGAATGGCGGGCCTTGGAGGCATATGCTTCCATATAGCCAAACCTACCCCACTTCATCCCCTATACACATTTTACATTTTACGCTTCATAATCCCCCCTTTTCTACTTTGTTGAATTAGTTACTCGATAGACACTTTGTTGTAGTATATTGCTATAGTACAGAATATAAGTCACCAATACCAGGATTATAAGCAGAATTGTACAGACTTTAATGTGTTTAGACATAATATAAAGAAGAATAAAAGAAGATGTATCAACTAACAATTATTATATATTGTTCTTGCCTAGCCAATAGCAATATTTTTCAAAATCAGAATATATAATTAAATACTATTGGATAAATACAATGCTCTCTATAGCAAAATATTCCATTTCTAACTAAGATATTATTATGAAACATTATATTTATTTTGCTATAGGTATCAATGCTTACATTTATTGTTTTGGGCATGCATCATTTTGGGTGTATGATTATGTGATTGTTGGGCATACACAGTACATTATAAATATCTCTTATTTTTGAATGATAAATGATAGCAATATTTCCCTTATTGTAAAATTTATATAATAGTTATTATAGAGAATTGTCAATAGCTAATATAAAGAAGTATATATAATTATATTAAAATTGATGATCAGTAATATATGTAATCAAATGTGAAATATTGTATGGAAGAAAATAACTAGAGAGCTGGATTTATGACATTTGTTAACAATCTTCAAATATCCATCAGATGTCATCAGGAGCTCATGGAATATTTGAATGAGAGGTTGAAGGTCAGATTCAATATAACCAGAATAATATATATATACTTTTGTCTAAAAATCCAAGAGATAAAAATTATTAACAATTCATAAATATACCAATTCATCACAATACTATATATTATTTTGAAAACTTACCCATTTATTTTACTGTATTAAATTCATTACTACCAAATATCCAACTGCTACAATCTGACTAGATGGTCATTTTAAAAGTCATTCATCTACCAGTATTAGCTCTATAAGATATTGAGCAAGTGTTGATATCTATAGATTATTTTCAAAAAATAGATTGGCCCAGACCATATAAGCCCAAAATCTAATTGATGAAGTACATCATGTTCGGTTTTGTGAATATGTTCCTCTGCTGCAAAAATATCAATATTATTGACTAATATATTAATAGACAGATGCTGATATTCCTCAAATTTTGCTGCAATCAACAGTGTTGTTATACCAATAAGATACAATTCTGAGATATAAATCTGTTGTTTTAAAAGTAGGTGACCAACGAGACGTACATACAGAAAAAGGGTTTCAGGGAGGAGTTTGTATTTAGCATGTATATCTACTAGTTAGTTGATGAGAGATTTATGGATAGATCATAGGGAATATTGAAAATTGATATAATTAGGATTAGATAAATATTTCATCCGGTTTGAAAAAAAAAACAATTAGATAAGAATATAACTAGCATAATATAGAAAGAGATCAGATATGATAATTACACACCTCAAGCATTTTCATATATATAGAAATCTCTTTTGAATACTCATCCTCCTCATCATTTGTACTTTTGCTGCAATCCATATGTTCTCAATTTTCTACACTAATGTCTTACTATCTTTCTTGTTAGATTTGACTTTGGTTTCATCTTACTTGTTTAGCTTTTGATCTTTCTCCTCTATTTATTTTATCTTTCAATGACTACTGTCATCAAATCCTTAAGATATTGACTCTTGATGGTTATGGTATATTTTGCTGAATATTGAACCAATCTGACCTATTTATCTTGGAGCTGATATCACAAATCAACCTGTCAGATATTTTGCTACAGGTCTCACTATGATTAAGAATATTACCTATGGCAAAATTTCGGAATTAGATTTCTAGCTTAATAGTATAATTGTTCATCTCTCTATATAGTTATAGAGCTAAATTTTGCCAGATGTACTGATATCTGAATTTAATAAATAGTATACCAGAAGTATTAATCCATATACTGCTAGGTGGCAATTATAAATAGATTTCTCACTAATAGTTAAGGGTGTGGGATATTATAATTTTGTTACTATTGATAATATGTAAGCAATACTCATTGCAATGTTCTGTCAAATAGATTGGGATATTTGCCATTAAACAAAATTTACAATATACATGCCATACTTACTACCCAATAGCAAATCAATTTGCTCAATCAATTTTGTAACCCAATAATCTGATATGCTACCTTTTATGAGCAATATGAGATCTAGCAGAAATCCCTGAGTATAACTATAATGAATAATCCTGGTATTTTCTAATAACAATGAGTTGCTCAAGAAAAGTAACATACTGAATTATTGGATCTATATAGAAATAGAGTATACAGAAGTGAAATTAGAGTACTCTTACCAGTATAATAACTCCAAATAATATAAATACCTAGCTAAATTTGAATCTGTAGTTATGTAGTAAGATATCTAGTATAAAATACTACAGAGTTAGATATTATAATTTCCACCTGACTGGGAATAATTTTACTAGATGTCATATCTATTTATATATTACAGCTCTGTAACTATATGGAGAGATATCTAATGCACAATATTATAGATCTCAAATTTGCAATTACTGCCAGTTGTAGAGAGATTAGTTGTTGAAGAGGCCTTCTAGGTATTTATTTATTTATTTCTAGGATAATCACACTAATAAGTATGCTCACATTTCAAATTCTTTTATTGAATTTATACTTTATCCTTTCATTATATCCTAATAACAATTAATAGCCTCCCAAGCATTGCCAAAATTTAATGTAGGTTCCCATATATCCTGACTAGGAAATCCAACCCATCTCACTTTATACTATAGGGTACTATTGTGAATTCATTTGCTAATAATTTTCTGAACTTCAAATATATCTTTAATTTTATTGAGTTTATTCTTTCATTATATTTTCATAACAATTAACAATTTCTTGAGCATTGCTAAGATTTGATGCAGATTCCCATATATCTTAACCAGGAAATTTAATCTATCTTACCCTATATTATAGAGTACCATTGCAAGTTCATCTGCCAATAATTTCTTGAACTTCAAATGTATCACACTATTATCAAATCATTTATTATAAGTATGTATAATATATATTGAATTATAATAAAATCACATTCAATATATATACTCTATTATCTAGTATATTAGATGAACTAAACTATGTATATTTGATGATAGTTCTATGAGACTACAATTGAATTCAATTAAGTATTAGTAATAATATATTATATAATTAAACAATCTAATTTTAGTAATATGATTATTTATCATTAATTACTCACTTCAGTAAGTGGTATCATAATATCTACTTTCATTGTAACATTATTTTTGCTTTTTCTAAAGATGATATCTCCAATTAAAGAGAGATTATTAAGGCTGGCTTTTGTTATGTACATATGACCTGATACATGTAAGTATTTTATCATTAAAAGATATCTCTCTACTAGCTATAAGAGCAGCAAGTAAAATAGCTTAAATATAGAGTGTGTTAGTCATAAGTATAAATAGATAAAATAGCTAAGCTTTATATTATTTAAATATAATTTATATTATAAATTACCAATAGCAAATATAACATTATATCAAATTACTAATAGCAAATATAAGATTTTGCCTAATAGCAAAATTATTAATAATACCAATAGCTAAAATTAATGGCAAAAACACTTAACATCTCTGATATAAATATATATTGTAATAGTAAATAGCAAATAATATTCAAAATGAATCCATAAATATTTAGTGATAAAGGTGGAAAACATTTCACCAGACATCATATAAAGGAAAATATTAGTAAGTTAGACCATATTCTTTATGATCTTTTCTAACATATATATAGATTGTCTAATTTATACTTTTGATAGAGAGTATTAGCAAGCCAGCCATCCATCATCTTACTTACCATAGTGGGGTAAAGTATATTTCAAGCTCCTTATATAACAAGGCTTATATTGCTCTCTAAACATTCCTCAAAGATATAATTAGAGATACTATAACTTATACAGAGCATGTCAACAGGAAAACTGTCATAACTCTTGATGTTGTATTGGCTCTAAAGAAAATGATATCTATATATTTTATTTTGGATATTATTTATATATACTATTGCTAATAAATTACCTTATTTTATTCTAAAGGTTATACTTTATATGGCTTTGATGAGACTATATAATGTTTTCCACACTATAAAGTCAGCAAATATATTTTGGAGATAATATAAAATAAATATAAGTTGATTATAATTGATATATATATATGATGTATACTGAAATTGGATGCGCTGAAATATGTATTTAGAATACATATAAGTATATGTATCTATTAGAGATAATGTTACAACCTAATGACTCAATAGTTTGATATACTAATTTTTACAATAATCAGGCTATATAAAGTGATATACATAGTTAATTTTTAAATGATTAGTTACTTGATTATATATCTATATTGTAAAATTATGCACCCAATATATAAGTTAATTATGTAACCAAATTGAACCACTTTAGATTTCAGCCAATTTGTATTATATAGAATATATTTTCTGGAAATCTCAAATTTTGGTTAGCTTAAAATTTGCCACTCTTGTATTATAATTTAGTTTTACAGAAAGTAATTTTTAATAGTTAATACAAATAATAATTGCAAATTCTAGCTCTATATCTTTGTACTTCAGACATTACTTTACATAATTACAGAGCTGTACTGTATAAAGTATAAATGATATCTACATATATTATACCAAGCAGATCATTGAAAATGCTTTTTGCTCACCTAAACTAGTCATGTGATAGTGTGCCCAAGTGTGCCCAAATGATAATTAATAGGAAATCTGGTAAATACAAAGCTATGCTATGATATATATAGGTATGTATTCTCAATTTCAAACTAACCAAATGTCTAACTTCAATATTTATATATTATATAGAATATAATTTCTGGAATTTTCAAATTTTATTTACTCAAATTACCACTTACTATATTTTAATATAATTTGTTAAATAATTAGTCACTTTATCATATATGTATCTGTATTGTGAAATTATACACCCAATATATGAGTTAATTGTGTAACCAAATTGAATCACTTTAGATTTCAACTAATTTGTGTTATATAGAATACATTTTCTGGAAATCCCAAATTTTGATTAGCTCAAAATTTGCCACTCTTATATCATAATTTAGTTTTACAGAAAGTCCTTTTTAATGGCTAATATAAATGATAATTGCAAATTCTGGCTCTGTATCTTTGTACTTCAGATATCACCAAAGTATAAATAATATCTACATATATTATACCAGACAGATTATTGAAAATACTTTTTGCTCACCTAAACAAGTTATGTGATAGTGTGCCCAAGTGCACCCAAATGATAATTAATAGGAAATCTGATAGAGGCAAAGCTATGCTATGGTATATATATATAGGTATTCTCAATTTAAAACTAACCAAATGTTTAACTTCAATATTTATATATTATATAGAATATAATTTCTGGAATTTTCAAATTTTATTAGCTCAAATTGCCACTTACTGTATTTTAATATAATTTATTGAAAGTCTTTTTTAATTGCTAATATCTTTACTACCAAGTGGCAATTGCAAATTCTAACTCTATATATTTATATTCAAGACATCTCTTTATATAATTACAGAACTGTATTGCATGAAGTATAAATAATATCTATATATATTATGGATACTATATTAGGATGCTATCAGATTGAGTATTGCAATCAATCAACTATACAGACCTCATTCTGTTAATACTATAATTTCTAATTATTATATTCTCTCTCCAGAATATTATTGATAATGGTATCATTCTGCAATTTGAAACAGCATTTGTCAGGTGAAATCTGAAAAGATAAAATAATCAAACTAATATTCCATAGTCCAATGAAAGTACAGAGAAAGCAATTATAGATTTAAAGAGTTGGCTGAATTTTATTCTGATTGGCCCATATTATTGAAATTTTTGCTTTATATAATATTATTTCAATAACTAATATTTCTACAGCCTACTAGTAATTGTGAATTTGAATTCTATAATATTATATATTAAGTATCTCTTCTTATAGTTACAAAGCAATATTTACCAGATATATATGACATCTGAAGAAATAATGCTAATCCAGATCACTTCAATTTTGCTTAAGTCTGAGGCAGTTATGGTTTTGATTTTAATTTGAGTGCATGATCAGATGACCATTGGGAACACAATTTGATGCAATTTTTTAATGAAAATAAACTAGATGTGTTTACTCTCTTTACATATACACTTCTTTATTTAATAGGGAATCATAAACTAAAATAAATCAGATGTGTTTGCTCTACTATACACTATACTTCCCTATTTCCCTTCTGAGGTCTGATACATTTGCTAGTTTAAGCCATATCACCTGAGAAATAGAGGCCTCATATTAATGACCCAACAGTTCAGTATGCTACTTTTCTTGAGCAACACAGTATTCTTGAAAAAAGTCAGGTTGATTGCATATGTGGCTCATCTGGGGATTTCTACTGGATCTCTGTTGCCCACAAAAAGTAGTATACCAAACTGTTGGGTCATTGGGTCACCTGTGACATTGTACCTAATAGTTAAATTAAATACTTCCATTTGATATATACACTTTTACATATTCTGAATACATACTTCGGTACATCTCTTTTGCTTAACAGTAACTATTATAGTCTTCTAAATAGAACTTTCATAAAGATTCACAGTGTGGCTTCCCTTCAAATGACTCTAATAATAAGTAGTTTTATCACTCAAGATGGAGAAAAAGATACAGCCACCCCCAGCAGTAGGCAGCCACATTACTTTGGAAATGGAGGTCTTATATTAATGATCTGATAGTTCAGTATGCTATTTTTCTTGAGCAACATAGTGTTTTTGAAAAAAGCCAGGTTGATTGCATATGTGGCTTATCTGGGAATTTCTGCTGGATCCCTATTGCCCATGAAAAGTAGTATACTGAACTGTTGGATCATTAGGTCACTTATGACACATCATACTCAATAGCAAAATTAAATACTTCTATTTGATACATGTGCTTTTACATATTCTAGATACACACTTGATGTATTCTTTTTGCTCAATAGTAACCACTATAGCCTTTAAAGTAGAGGTTTGAACTTTCATAAATATTTCTAGCTTGGCTGCCCTAAATCTCTACATTAGAATACTCACTAAACATTTCTTTTGTGTTGAATTGTAGGAAGAGTCAGTCACTTTTTTTTGGTAGACTCACTATGATACAAGCCACATATCAAAAGGTTCTTGAGATTTACTCTCACTAAAATATTTATATAATAATTTCTAGAAGATATCATATCTTACAGCAAATATCTCTTTATTAGGTTTCAGTTTGATGCCATCCACACAAATAATAGTAAAATGAGAGTATGATCATGTAGATCCATTTTTTGAGAGGGAGAGATAGCAATATATATATTTGCAAGGTTTTAGAGAGAAATTACTTTATTTAGTGAGGAATGAATTAAATACAGGTTGGTGTTAAATTATTTTGAATGGTATAGCCAAATATTCATTACATCTTTAGGACAGAATGCAAGTAAGGAAAATGCCAATAATTATCATCACTGATTACCATCCCTTCTTTGTATACCACTCATTATCTTTAATTATCCCAAATGTCATCAGATTCAATTTCAGTACAAGAAAGGCCCTTTTGTTTTTTATGCTACCTCTTTTCCTTTATTCAATTCCAATATTCTTCCTGGTTTCCAGAATATTCATCACCAGACCAAGTTTTGTCAGATTCAGATTCATTAAGAGAATGATTATTCTGCTTGTTATATTTGTTCTATTTACTAGATTTTTTACCATTTATACATGATGAGGTAGAATGGGTTGTTGATTTGGGCTTGGATCCTAGAGATACATGTATAATCTTTGATAGGAAGTCTTGTAACAGATAATATTCCTTATCTTATGACTGGCATTCAATAATAGCTATAATTGTACCCAGAGTGTATACTATATGGCCAATATCTAGAATGTCTGGAAGGGGGTGTTGCAGTAGGAATGGATTGCCATCATCATCATCATTTGTAAGATCAGTACATTTGATGGATCCATTACTCTTACATAAAATAAGTATTTCAGTCAGCAACTCTTCTATGATCTCATTAACACCTGGCAACTGGAATGTTCCAGCACTAAGAGTAAAAGCATTGAGACAAAAGTCTTTGGTATTTGTAATTGCAAAGTGGAGACTGTGAGATAGGGGCCCCAAACTATGTCAATGTTTGCGAATCTTTCTGGGGGCTTGAGGGATAATGTCTTGGTTACTTGCACAATTTGGTGGTGTACTAAGCATCTGTTTCATAGTGTTAATATATTCTGACTGTTTGTGAAGAATGATTATGAGAATAGTTAAAGATGAACAAAACAGGACATAGAATTAAATAGATGATGAGATATTCATATTCATTAGCATATCATTTATTTTTACTATTTACTATTTGGTTTGGCAGTATATATATATTTCTATAGATAACAGGCAAAATAAAGTAGCAAATTTTCAATAGCAAAATGAGACATATTGCACTGGGATTCAATAGCAATATATTAATATAATGACTTTATATAGTATAGTAAATTTATTTGCCATTAGTTGATATACTTGCAAATGATCACTTTTAGGTAGTATATATATGAATTATATATCAATAATGAGTAGCCAATAGCAAATATATGAATACCTAAATACAATTTTACATATTTACTCATATAAGTATTGGATAATATTGAGTAACCAATAGCAATATTATGTGTCTGGCAATATTGGTGACCTTTAAATAACCACTCTTTCAATTTGTAACTTATCAAACAGTACACCATCTCTTATAATAAAATATCATGAGCTTCAATAATATATTATAGCTACTCAGGCAGGATCTTTGGATGCAATGTTCCACCTAGTTGAAAACTATGAACTTAAGCAATTGCCAATCCATTCTGAGATAGCATTCTGTTGGTATCTTAAAGCTGCAGAAGCTGGACATTGTAGAGCAGTCTGAAGAGTAGCTGTATATTATTATTGGATGAAAGCAGATATGAAATTATATAATTATTGGATAGATATATTTAAACAATACAACACAAAAGAAGAATCTATATTGCAAGCAGATGAGCACATTGATTCATCAATATTAATATTTACAATACTGGGTATTTCTAATAACTATCAAAGAAATGTTATACATCCCTTTATGGAATATCAAAAAATATTTCAGGTAAGTAAATACTTCAGATTATTCTTTTAGGTTAATATGTTTAAGAATTAAAAAAAATTTCGATTTACAGGGCCCAAGAAAACATCTATGTATCTGTCCACCATACCTCTGTCAGGAGCAAGTATTTAAGAATAGAAAATGGCAAACAATTAGTCTTGATTTCTCTAAATATCAATATGATATTGATGACTATCGACTTGGATTTTCATTTGAATACAAGGTCAAAAGGCATTTTACAAATAGGGTATCAGGATATATCAAACATAATGGTCCTAGGAAAAAGGTGAATATTTAATATCTGTATTATTGAACTGAGATATATATATTAACATTTACCTCAAATTCTATAGTACAAATTTATGAAGAATATAGAGTATGATAATATAAATGTAGAAAGAGATGCAGAAATAGAGAAAGTGAGAATATAACCAATTGTAGTAGATGATAAGGTAAAGTATTTTATATATATATAATCTTGTAATTAATTATATCTCATATGCTAATTATCAATTATATATTTATTTTGCTTATATGGATATATATTACCTTTACTCCAATCTCTAAAGATGAGGAATATACTATAGCTCTACTTAAAGCTGCAAATCAGTTTTATACATCTGATTTTGTATATTTTACAGAATAATATCCTAACATACAATCTCTACAGGAGGCATTTCCTAATCAATCTAGTTCCAATATAACTCTAATACTATTCAAATGAATCCAGAAAATCTGCATTGCCTATGGATCTGTTATGTTATCAAACTGTTATTGGTAGCATTGACTACTTGTATTTGCTAGGTAGACAGCTGCTATATTGCAGCCTAAAGTCTATTTACTCTATATAAATTATGAGAGCTGGCATGACCTAGCATATTTAATAATTGATGCATCTGTGAAAGTTATTTGCACTATAGTGGCACAATATTCTGGTAGGATATCTTTTGTCTGTAAGTGCCCTTTGGCCATCAGCACAACAGTACTTATATGTCTGACTGGTCTTCTATATATTGGGTTGCTACCATAATTAGGTAACTTGGATGACTACCTGGTCGCAATATATGGTGATCAGTGCATTCTAGTATAATGATACATTTCTATATAAAATGATACTATATATTGATATGTTTTATTCTACTATAGTGTACTAGATTCTTAACAAGTACTATCATAGATTTGTTGTCTTGTCTGATCAGTATAGGGTTTCTCTGAGTAAAGCTGAGCTTCTTTAATAGTTTGTAAAACTAAATAACTTTCTTTATTACTAATGATAATATCTGATATTCAGCTTATATAGATGATATTGCCACAGAACTCTGCTTATATATTTGCTATAAAATGATAGATCTTTTTTCATTTTTGCCAATATGGAAGAGATATCTTATTATAGACTAATAGATATCCAAATCTCTGGTCCAATTAGTATTATATATACCAGATAGCAGATCTTATTGCTTTTACTATTGCTCTCACTTAATCTGATATCACTACCCAATGTCAATATATAGTATGCTGATCCCTTTAAGTATCTGAATATTCTCTTGATTGTCATCCAATATGTATCATCATAGTATAAGTAATACTACACTACTTTATTGATAATATAAGATATATCAGACCTCATTTAAAGCATTAGATATATGAAGGAACCAACTACTTATTAATAGGAAATATTGATAGCAGTGGTATATTATCATCATCCTCAGACATATTGTTGGACTTTCTTAACTTTACAGAAGTCTCCATCAGGATGCCAACAGACTTATATTTACTTATATTGAAGTATTTGAGAATTGTTTGAGTATATGTCACTTGCAAGAGATATATGGTATATGTATTTCTATTATGTATAATCAATATCCCCAAAAGAAGAATATATCACCTATGTTAGTCATCTAGAATTCTTGGCATAGGGCTTCTTTAACTCTATTAAGTCTATTCTTACTGGCAATAATAATTATGTCATCAATCTATATACTAATGAATACTATGCTACCATTATTATAATACTGAATATATATGTAATTATCTACTTCATAATGTGTAAATCTATTGTTAAGGAGATATTTGTCAATCCTTTTATTCTATAGCCATGCTACTTGCTTGATACTATATAGTCTCTTATATAATCTATATATGAGCTCACTATTTTTATATCCTTGCATTTAATGGATATATAGTTTAGTATCTATATCACTATTTAGGAATGCTGTCTTTATATCTATTTGATTAATTTTAAGGTCATATAGTATACTGATTACAAAGAGTATTCTAAGTGAAGTAAGCTTAAATATAGATGAAAATATCTCATCATAGTCTATACCATAATCTTGTAAATAACTCTTAGCAATAAAATGAGCTTTATACTGCTCTAATGTCTCTATTGGCATTGTGCTTTATTCTATATATCTACTTAGATCCAATTGCTTAACAGTTTAATTGAAGAGATACTAGATCTCATATACTATTTTTGATAAGTAAATCATATTCCTTATCTATCATATATTGCTATTTCTTATTGTTAGGGCATTGCATAGCCTTATTATATATCTTTGGCTTGCTGAAAGATATTGCAATATATACATATTTATATGTTTTGATATAGCTCATATGGTTCTTTTGTTGCTATTTAGGGCTTACTAGTATATCCCAATATATTTCTAAATTAGAATGAGTTTCTTAGCATATATTAGAGTGCTTTTGCATTTGTTTAACCTTCATAGAAGATCCTTTGTCATTATATTTACCATTATCTTCATCTTTGATCTCAGTGATTCTTGGCTTGAGAAACTCTGACTTAGGCTTAGATATATATAGCAGTTGAAAATAATTTCAATTTACTGCTGGAATCATCAGAGATTTAGTGGTACTGATTATTATATTGGCTGGAATATAGAGGTTTCCACTAGGACTTCTATACAGATCTCTGAGCCTTTTCATTAAATTGTACATTATACAAAATTACCATATATCTCTATATAGATTCCAAAGTCTATATAATTTCCCACTATATCCTAAAAGTATGTGCTTAATTGTCTTTGACTCAAATTTATACTAGCTGATATTGCTTTTGTCAAGGATATATGCCTTGCAACTAAAGATCTGTAGATGTGATATATCCAGCTTCATTCTACTCTATAATTCCTCAGAGATATGATAAGTATCTCTGAAGTATTTATCATTACCAGACTTCTTGCTTAGTAATTGAGATTTGCACCAGTTGCAGATGTATATCACTATATTGATAGCTTCAGCCTAATAGAAATATCCCAATCTTACCTCATCAATTATTATATATATTATTTCTATGGCTATCTAGTTAAATTTCTCAGCTATACTATTTTGCTAAGATATATAAGGAGCCATTATCTGATGGCTTATGCCATATTTTATCAAGAATTATCTAAATATGTTATTGATATATTTATGTCTATTATCTGAGCATATAGTGCATATTCTTTGTTCTATTTAATTCTCAGTGATTGTTTTAAATTCTTTGAATTTCTCCAAGGCTTTGCTCTTTACTAATAGAAAATATATATATATCTTATATATATAATCATCAATAAATATTAGAAAATATCTCTTGTCAGAGTATAATGAGATATACATTAGGCCATATATATCAGTATAGATGAGATTAAGAATATCCAAGATATTCTTTAATTATTCTTCAAACAGTTATTAGGAAGCTTTGTTTTCTATACATATCCTCCAAAATTTATCCTCCAGATATATATATACTGGCAATCACTTACTGAGCCACTTCTTATCATATGTTTGAGACTTGTCTTACTGACATATTTCTAAGCATTGATGCTACATATTGGATATATTGGACATAGTTATTATATAAGCTACTATTCAGTATCTTATTGATTATATAAAGATTGTCATGTTTTGAGACTAGAATTAGCTTATTATTTATGTAAATCATATATACTCTTTGAATATATATAGATCTCCTTATTGTTGTGAGTCATTATTTTACAAATAGAGAAGAGGTTCTTTTCTATCTCTGAAGTATACAGTATATCTACAAAAATAGCAATAGGCTCAACAATATTACTATAGAGATATATCTCCATATTTCCTTTTTCTTAAGTATAGATGATATAGTTATCTTCTAACTTAATAGATATAGGATACTCAAAAGGCTCATATGTAGAGAACTATTCCCTGTTTGGTATCATATATTGCATAGCTCCAAAATCTATAAGTCAGACATTATTGTCATTAGCTATATTGGTGTATATGTATATTAGTATTACTAATGTCACCATTTTTCATTAAGTGAAAAGTATTTTGCTGACTAGTTATAGATGATGAATTGGTGGATTTGGCAGTAGATCTTATACTGACAGAACTGGTGCTAGTGGAATTGATAAAACTTTTCAGTTCAAAATTATCATCCTTCTGATCAGATTTCATAGATCTAGATCTCATACTAGTGGAATTGATAGTGAAACTAGTGGCTTGTACAAAAAATAGATTACTGCTTTCATTAGTTTCAGTGGTATTTGTATTACTATACTTCTCTTAATAGTTCTTTCTACCATTCCTATGTTGCTAATGCTGGCTTTTTTTATACTTATTTTCACTGCTCTCTTTGTCATTTTTCCAACTATAGTAATACTGCTTTCTGTGTCCATACTTGTTATAATATTCACAGTAACTATTATACTTAGTTAATTGATTGGTAGACTGGTTATTGCATTGTTGAGTTTGGGTTTAGGTTTGTCTTCTTTGGTCTTATTGCCCATGCTTTTGACCTTGTTTGACACTGTATCTACAGAACTCATAGAATGTGTTTTCATCATTGTTAGCACTATTTACTTGATGCATTTCCTCATTCATGAGGCTTGTTATTATATGGATATAATCTATAAGTCTACTACTCTTATATATGACTGCTATTATAATATTATATATCCAGAAGTCCTCTTGTAAGTGCTTTAATCTTGTCTTCATTCTTAATACAATCTGCAGATATACTGAGAGAATTCACTTGATTTACCAGATTGTCAACATAACTAGTATATTTATAGATACTCTTCTTTAGCTTTATTTGAAGATTGAATAGCTGAGATTTCAAGTGGAACCAATTTGATATAGATACTTATATATAATAATTGCATAGAACTTCCCATATCTTGTAAGCTATCATAGTATACATTATGAGCTTTGTTTGAGAATTTGACAATATGAATGTGATCTTATATAATTCTTAGTAATTATTTATAGTATTGTGATCTTAGATTAGTGCTTGTGGCTTTATATACTTCACTAAGCCATATTTATTAAGGAGATTCATTAATAAAACACTCAAATAGCATAGTTCTTTCTATCAAAGATTACAATAGACCTTTTGGCTATATTTATACTAAGAACTGAGACTATATTTTTCATATCTATTGAGGTTACACCTGTGAGAGGAATGCTTGTAATTGGTATATCTATTTCTATACTCACATTACTAGACTGATTATTAGATATTTCTAGTATAGTATATTTTAAAGAGGTATTTTTGCTATAGCTGCTTAGTACTAGCAGGGCTCATAATCTTTATTGAGAAAGAGGGCATTTTATTGAAGTTATATAGGTTGTATATTTTACATATTACTGATGAATAATATAAATTTGATAGAATAGTATAAGGTTACATAATGATATATCAAGTTGCCATCCCAAAGTATGTATGATTTTTCTTAGTATCAAAGTGGTTATCTGAAAATAAAAGGTAGAAGTAGTATTGACCTTAAGAATCTCAGTATTCTATAGTAATAGGATCTGATAATTTAAATCAAATAATGAGTTTACAAACTCACATATATTATGGATCTATTTTTCAATTTATTTATTTAATAATAGTCCATCTAATCTATCTCTCATATTATATTTTACAATTACTTTATACTAGGGTCATATGCAAATAATTATATTTCTCACTATACTTTTAGAACTATTAACAAGTTTCTCATTATAGTAGCTCTAACTATATTGATCAAAATATTTTGAAGCACTTAGCTAAAAAAAGATTATTAAAGGTAATAATATTTATACTATTATATTTATCTCATATAGTTGATATACTACTATCTATTTGATTTTATGGTAAAATATCCTACTATCTTTAAGGATAGCTGAGGAAAAACAATTGCAAAATATTATTTCAAATGTTAAAACTGAGTAAAACTTAGAAACTTATTAAATCTTGTACTTAAAATAATAAAACAAGACTATAAGGATCTCAACAACTATTACTTTACACTCTGTAGTAGCAATTTATAATCTTCATATTCATTAAGAAGAGTATCAAAGATATATTTATAGATTATTATAAATTAGATATTATAGTGTTTACTATAAGGCTTATTATTATAGAGCCTATGGATCTTAATAACTTATCTTAACTTATAATAAAGAAATAATTAAAACAAGGATGTAAAAACTATCATATTGTGACAAACTACAAAATATAGCAATCTCAAAACCTAACCAGGTGACATGAACATTAGCATAGTATAGTAACCAGCAACCATTACTGTAGAAAATGTATAAATAACCAGATAGCCAAAAAAGGGAATAATGTAAACAGTGGCTGTTCTCTAGACAGTGACTGTCCACCAGACAGTGGCTGTCCACCCAAATACACCATAAATAGCAAATCTATAATTAACCACATAGCAACCAACTTGTATAAAATACTTCAGAGATAAGAGTGAATAAATCTCAGTCTGAAAGTTGAATACAAACTAAAGCAAAAGTCAATTGTCTGGTATACTTAGGAGAAATATCTACCAAAAGCCACTTAATCCTAAAGGAATTGGATTGCAACACTTAGGAGATACACCTGCTAACAAGCCACTACCAAGAAGTTGTGAGTTTGGTTCTCTTCTCTTCCACTCTGGTCTACTTTCCAATATAAAGAAGAGTCTGTTTTTGGTTCACTTGTCAGATAAGCCTGAAGATTTGCTGCCTAAGTTTGAGTGAAGAACTTCACCACCTTTCAAGTTATCCACTATTTCCAGTAAAGCCTGTTGCTTGAGTTATTACTCTCAGAGAGCCCACTATATTCTTATTTGAGTTATCCAAGTTATCCAGTTATCCACCTCATCTGAGTTATCTGAATTATTCACCTTGATTTATCTGACTCACCCACCAAATTGAGTTATCCACCAGATCGCTGCATTCCCAGTTGACCTGTATAAGGAAATCCACTTGCACTACACAGAGATTGTTGTGCTATATAAGAGATCGTCATGCCAGAAATTGCATACTTTTGGAGATTGCCTTAATATACAAAATTGTGGTATTCCCAGTTGACATAAATAAGGAACCTACTTGTGCTATACACAAATTGACTGCCACCCAAGAAGGAAACTGCTTACATAAACTGCCACTATACCCAAGAACCTGTCTCAAAAAGGAAACCACTTACATAGTATTTAGATCTTGACTATTATACCACTAAACACTATGAATATTTTGTTGCTTTTAACAAAGTAACTGAAGGCTCAAGCCAAACTACACAGCTGCCCAACCTCATAATTTGCCTCTATTGAGCCAACACATTACATTTGAGGGCTCAACTGAGAAGATTTCAAAATTGATGTAACTTTTCAGCTCACAAGAACCCACAGTCAAACTGGATACATTTGATATAATACTAATCTCTGCCACTACAGAAGAACCAGTTATTACCAGTATCTAGACAGGAAGAGAAGTAATTACTTCAAGACTTGCCAACTACCCAGCATCAAAAGGATCCCAACCAGAAGCAAAATCTCCAACCAGATCAACCAGGCAATATAGGCAGCCCTGTAGGAGATTTCAAAAAACTTGCACAAGAACTAGAAGATCTTATTACATAAGTCTGAGATCTTACAGCCAGACACCCCATACCAGTCCCACTAATCTCATCAATAGAACCTTTACCACAACCTCTTGCAGAGTTAGAAGTAGCTTCTACAAGAATACCTAGGCTCATTCCACTTCATCCAAGGTCCAGAACACCATCCTCAAGATACCTAAGCACCCCCATCTCCAGTAATAGCTCAGAAAGTGAATCAGAATCAGAATCTGAACCAGAACCAGAATCAGAAGAAAGTGATAATGAAATGGCCACCTCCTTGCCAACCTTTGCAGAATACCCAGAAGAAGACCCCAGAGAATTTCTTGATGGAATTGAGGGAATCACAGCCCTAAGGAATCTCTCAGATGAAAGAAAAATCACCATCTATAAGACCCAGCTCAGAGAACCAGCCAGAGGAATTTTCCACCAAATAGCAGATAACCCAGATTTAAAACTGACAAGACAGATATAAGCAGCAATGTCTTATGAGCTAGAATATGAAGCCATGGTTCACTGGCTTATTGAAAAGTATGCAGGAAATGAAACCCACTACAAGACTTAAGAATCCATCATAGAAATGAAGATGAATCTTAGAGAATTGCCCAGAGCCTTCTTCTAAGAATCCAGAAGAGAATGCATACTGCTGGGTTCAATACTACCAACCAGGACATCATAGGTCCAATGACCTTCATGAATGGAATTCCCTTGAACATTGCTCAGCATATCTGCACCCTAGGCATCAGAAGGTCTGAAGAGCAAGTAGATACAGCCCAAGAATTCTTTGATATCAGATAAGGAACTACCTGGAGTAATTATGACAAGAAAGAAGATAAAGAAGATATCCTAGTTAAAGCCCTGCAAGGACTCTTTCAAGGATAAGAAAGATCTGAGGAAAGAAGGCCAGCAAAAGAAGGAAAGAAGAACAGAAGCAAAATTCAAGACCTTGGCTCCAAATTGGACTGATTGGTTGGACAGATTGAAAAACTCACCATATGCGAAAATTGGAGCTACCAAGACAACAGAGGATACCCACCACAGAGGAGCCAAGGTTATCCACCAAGAGATAATGAGAATTACTAGTAAGAAGAAAGAAGATACTCTGTCCAAGACAGAGCCCAAGTCTAATGCTTTTACTGTGGACAATTTAGACACTATGTCACTGAATGTGACAACAAAAGAAGTGACTAAAGGGACTCAGAATCATCAAACTGAAGGAATGACACTCAGTACAAAAAGACTAAAGCTCATCCTGTTGAAGATTTTGAGGAAGTAAGCAACAGTGGAGACTACAGTAACCTAGACTTATACTCTACTAAGATTATCACTCAGAAAACAGTCTATCCAGTAGAGAAAAGAAAGAGACCTGTAGGAAGACCATCCAGAAATATCAGCAGAAGAATCATCCAAGAGGAAGATGAAGAACATGAAGAAGAACAAGTAGAAACACCTCCCCAGACTCCTTCACCTTTTGTCCCTGAGACAAATGAGCTACCACCAGAGAATGAAGAGATAGAACAAGAAGAATGGGAACCTGCTGCTTCAAAGCCCAAGAAGAAGTATACCCCAAAGACCATGTCTAGAGACATCTACAATGAAGCTTGGCAGAAGATTCAAGAGGCTAAGATGGAAGTCCCTCTCCTGTAGTTCCTGCAACTGACACCAGCTAGAGTCCAAAACAAATTGCTGAGAACCACCAGATCTAGCACTGGCTGAGTCCCAATCCCACAGTAAGAACCAGTTCTCATCCCTGTCCAAGCAGCTGAAAGACATGTCAGTACCTATCTACATTGAGATATTGGAGGACAAAAGGTGAAGATCCTCATAGATATAGGAGCAGTTGTCTGTATTATTGCTAAACAGTTCCTAGACACTCTCCAATGACCCATTGATGGACCATCCAATCTCAGCATCATAGTAGCAGATGGAGCCTGAACTCAACCCCTTGGAGAAGTATGAAATATTATTATCTTCCTTGGACACATTCAGTTCTCTATCCTGAAAGCTGTTGTTACTGAAGCTGTCACCTATGATATGATTCTTAGTACCAACTGGATAAAGGAAATGAATGCAGTCATTGATATTGGTCAACAAGTACTCAAGTTTGATTACTGAGACAAGAAGTACAGAGTTAAGATGACCAGTTATGAGTAATCAAAAAAGAAGAAGAAGTTCACTATTTAGGAAAAATATACCAGCAGTAAAGAATCTATTATAGAAGAAGAGGAAGAATCCCATGGGTATTGGGTAGTGGGAGGGTATACTGTAAACTTATTGATAGAAGGGTAATAAATGGTAGAGTCTAAGTGACTATAAAAAAAACAAAAAAAAAAAAAAAAAAAAAAGAGGAAGAATCTGAAGATGGAAATGATCTCATACTCAATCCCCAAATTAATCTGGTGGATGACAGACCAGAAGAGAATGTGTGGGTGAAAAACGCTATCCCCATTACCATTGGAGCCATTGCAGGAGAAATCAAAGGATGCCCTACCTGTCTCAAGAGATACGAGTATCTCAAGTATTCCTCCAAGATCATGGGAACAAGGAAATCACCTGGTACAGCCTGCCCAGAGTGTATAAAGAAGAAGAAGAAATGCAGACATATTCCAGAAACACCTGCAACTGAAGCTGCAGAAGTATAAGCAATTTGGGATCAAGAATCATCCAAGTAAGAAGAAACTTCTGATCAAGAAGTTCCTGAACAAGAAGTACCTGAAGAAGAAGAGGTCCCTGAACTCATTTTCTGGGATGATCCTCACTGGACACCACCTGAAGACAATGATACTTGGAATACAGAAAAAGAACCCAGTATAATCACCATTATTCCCAAGAAAGAAACTCACCAAGAAAAGGCTTTTCAGCTAGGAAGATGTCTATACCAAATGGTCTTCCACTCTCTCTGAGACTACTGCTACCAGTGCTATTTACTAGACCAACAGGAGAGACAGAGACCCCAGAGACCAGAACTCCCAAATATAGTTGCAGAGTCAACTACCTTCTAAGAAGTTACCACTAAGTTATAAAGCCAATTCAGGTGACAAGGCCTCTTCACCCAGACAGAAGTATATCCCTTGTCTACTCTTCCGCCTACTTATGACCAAGATGGGTACTGATTCCCAAAACAACAAGAGATCAACAACTGGGAACATCATTTCTGAGCAATGAGATATTGCAACCATGGAAGACACTCAGACTGCCAAGACTGCAGGCATCAGAAGATCCATCTCAGTCATGATGTTGCAGTTCACACTTTGAAAAGAGGAGATAACCAAAGCCAGATCTAAAAAAGCCAGACCAAAAAGCCAGAAAGAAGGACTCTCAAGATCTATGATTTAGGAGATAACATCCTAGCTCTCATCAGACATACAACCTGCCAAGGATGGGCAGAAGATGCCACCAACTTCATGGAAGCCCTAGATTCTACAGGAAGAAGAGAAATCAACTATCTCTGAGATCCCTCTACTGGAGCCAGATGGCCACACCTCAACCTCAGAGCCTGGAGACTCTCTGCTAGTGGAGCTTCAGCCCTAGGATAGTCCAAACTCAGCAAGGATATTACCCAGTATGCCCTGCTACATCCCAAGGCCAAACCCCTGACCAAAGCTCACCCATAAGATGTAGGGTATGATCTTCACAGTCTAGGAGATGAATCTATCAAGTCTGGAAAAACCTTCATGATCAGAACCAGATTAGTCATACAGCCACCCCAAGGAGCTTACATCCAACTGACCTCAAGGTCTGGACTTGCCAGATAAGGAATAACTATAGAAAGAGGAACCATTGACTCAGGATATATAGGCAAAATCAAGATTATTCTATACAACAGTAGTACAGAATGACACTGAATCATTAGAGGACAGAAGATTGCCCAAGCAGTCTACATGAAGGTCAAGACCCCATAATTACAAGAAGTCTCTGAACTAACTGAAGGAACAAGACAACCAAAGAATTTCAGAGCTCAGATAAGAAGGAAGTATATCTCCTTCAAGTCAATCACCTCAAGAGGAATGTTCCCCTGCAAGTGTACCACCAACCAGTCAAACTGCACAAGAAACTCATCTTGGAGCCTGGAGAACAAACCACCTTCGAAATCTTTACACCACCCGACCCCAGAAATCTTTTCTTTGAACCCAAGGAAGATATCCCATACCTGGATATAGAAGGACATACCTTCTCTGACAAGATGAACCCAGTGCACTCCCAAGCAACCAACCAAAGTTGAGAAACCATTATCTTGCCAAAAGGAACCATCATAGGACATCTGGTGCCTTTTCTCAACTGAACTCATAGAGAAGTTTATGAACTAAACCTATTGGGAAATGGAAAAAGGTCCCAGAAGAAAGGAAAGGCCCCTCTGCAACCCAGGAGATAGTGAAGCCTTCCACCAACATTGGAGAAGAATTGATACCTCGACAACAGCAACAACTAGTAGAACTTCTCAACAAATATCAAGATATCTTCACTACTGATTATGGCAACCTGCCATACAATCCATCATATCACTACAGCATAAATACAGAAAATGCAACACCCATCTGGCTGAAACCCTATAGAATACCCCATTATCTGAAAACATTTAAAAAAGAGCACATCCAAGAACTCTTAGAAAATAGAGTCATCTGACCCTCTACCAGCCCCTGGGCCAGCCCTATACTTATTGTACCAAAGAAAGGAGGATGTAGACTTTGTGTAGATTATAGGAAACTCAATTCAGTTAGTGAAAAAGATATCTATCCTTTGCCCAGAATCAATGACCTTTTGGATCAGTTATAGAATGCCAGATACTTCAGCAGTATGGACCTCTTTGTAGGATTCCATGAGATCTCCATGGACCCCAAAGACATTCAAAAGACAGCCTTTCTTACTCTAGGGAAACTGTTTGAATACCTCCAAATGCCCTTTGGACTCTGCAATGCACCCCCCACCTTTCAGAGGATGATGAATTCAGTCTATGCCCCCTTGATCCACTACTGCCTGATTGTATATATGGATGATTTCAACATCTATTCAGCAAATTTCGAAGAATACCTACACTACCTAGAGGAATTTTTCAAGCTCACTCACAAAAACCACTTGAGACTGAATGCAAAGAAATGCTACTTTAGGAAACAGAAACTTGAATTCCTTAGATTCATAGTTTTGAAAGAAAGAACTCATGCAGACTCAAAGAAAACCAAGAAGATCAACAATTGGCCAGTACCTAAGACCCCAAAGGAAACACTATCATTTCTGATACTAGTATCCTACTATAGAAGGTTTATCAAGGATTTCGCCCAAATTGCTGCCCCAATCTAAATCCTTCTCAAAAAAGAAGTGCCATTCAAATAGATAGAATTACAAGAAAAAACCTTCAAAGAACTTAAGAACTGCATGACTACAGTACCAATCCTTATGTGTCCCAATCTATAAAGGTCATTCATCTTGTATACAAATACTTTCAAAGATGACCTAGAAGTAGTTCTAGCTTAAGAAAGATCTGAACAACAACACCATGTAATAGCTTATGTAAGCCAAGCAACCAATCAGCAGCAGATGAACTATGGTAGCACTAAACTGGAATACCTTGCAGTCATATGAGCAGTCACCCTGTTCAAGCACTATCTCATTGGAAAAAGATTCACTCTGATTACAGATCATGTAGCCCTCAAATGGCTATTCAACTGCAAAGAACCCACCAGAATCCTAGCCTGCTGGATTCTTATTCTTCAGAATTACAAAATCACTATCATCCACAAAGCAGAGAAAGCTCATAACAATATTGATGTACTTTCTAGCCTACCCCAATGAACCAGAAAAAGAGTATCCCAAGGAACTACACTCTAAAAGAGGCTCCTCAGACCATCAAGGCACAAGAAGATCTCATCTGAAAAGAACATCAGAAAGCCCACCAGAGATAGGCAAATATAGAAGAAAAGCTGTGAACAATACACCAACATTGGCCTAATCTCAGAACACAAGTCTGGGATATACTCAAGAAATGTGACACCTGTCAGAAGTACCAAGGAAGAAAGAACTATCAAGCATCATTACAACCAATTGCACCACCAGACAACATCTTTCAGAGATGGAGAATAGATGTAATCAGACCTCTATCAGTTATACTAAGAAGAAACAAATATATCCTTATACTTGTTGAATATCTGACCAAGTGGCCTGAGGCTTTCCCAATGGAAATCACAGATGTCTTAACCATTATAGGCCTTCTCCATGGACTCACACTCAGATATAGACCCCCAGAAGAACCCATCTCTGACTGAGGCACAGAATTCATCAATAACATAATCATAAGTTATGTGTGAATTCACAAGACCCACCTCAAATAGACCACATCATATCACCCTCAGACCAATGGCATGACAGAGAGAATGAACCAGACCATTAAGAAAGGACTTACCTGAGTCAATCCTACTAATTGGGACCTCTGTTTATCTGAGATCCTATGGGAAATTCAGAACACCCCTACTGCCTCTACTAAACAAAAGCCATTCAAAATGATATTTGCCAAGAAAACCAGAACTGCTGACTATGAGAATCTCGAAGACCTCCTCAAGAAGGCAGAACAGTTATGTAATCAAGCCCGAGGTCAGATTATCAAAGCCCAAGAAAGACAAAAGAAGTACTATAATCAAAAACAGAAGGATCAGGAGATCAAGATTGGAGATCAAGTACTAGTTTAAAGAAGTATGATTGAAACAAATTTTGCTGCCAAACTGGAACCCAAATGAGAAGGACCTTATCTTATATACAACATCAGAGGAACCAGCATCTATTTAAGAAGTATGAATGGATGAACCCTCAGGACACCAGTATATATCAATCACCTCAAAATATACCTTTCCCCACATTATGAATCAGAGAGTTGACAACTGCCTTCAAACTCTTGTCCTTAGCTCATTTCAATCACTGCCAGTTCCCCTACCTCAATTCCAAGAAGTCAATGGGAACACTCTCTAGAAGATCCAAATTCATCAAGAGAATCTTGTCCTGGCGAGATGATTGCTACAGGTCTACCAACTTCAGACCCATTATGCAATTGGAGAACAATTGCAGAACCTCCCAGTCTCAGAACAAATATATATCAGAAATACCACAGAACTATCAAGGAGAGATACCACTACTGCAGACAGACTATATACTCTTTATAAGCAAAACCCTACAGCCCTGATATAAGCATAATTCTCCTGGTATAATATATGAGGAATGTATCTAGCCACCTATCTGAGCATATCAATGCTGTTGAAATTCTATTCCTTAAAGAAGAAGAAGAATTCTTGGAATAGAGCAACCATGGTACAGATGATGATGATGGAACAGGTATTGATGCAGAAGATGCTTACCCACACTGGGATGATGACTCAAGGACAGTCTGAGGACAGACCATTCTTTAGTAGGGGCTGATGTGACAAACCAAGATGTATCACCCAAATTATACCTTAGTCAGATAATGTGAATATACAGTATAGTAACTAGTAACCATTGCTGTAGAAACTATATAAATAGCCAGACTACTAGATAAGGTATATCTATGCAGGACCTATATACCTGTGCCAGACCTGCACACTTATGCTGAACCTGCACAACTTATTATAAGTAGCAAATCTATAGTTGGCCACATAGTAACTAGATAGCAACCACAACTATATAAATTACTCCAGAGATAAGAGTGAATAAACCTCAGTCTAAAATTGAATCCAAAAAGCAAAAGACAAGTCTGCCTATTACACTTCAAGAGATACACCTGCCAAAAGCCACTTGATTCAGAAAGGATTACAATACTTAGAAGAAATGCTCACTCTAAAGCCACTATTAGGAGATTGTGAGTATTGATTCTCTTTTTTCACTCTGGTCCACTTTCTGATACAAAGCCTTGATTCGCTTGCCAGATAAGCCTGAAGATTTGCTGCCCAAGTTCAAGGAAGAACTTTGCCACTATTTCTAAGTTATCCACATTTCCAGAAAGCCTAAGAGAAAGCTGCCTTACTCAAGCCAGTTTCTGACACAACTTTACAGTGAATCTGTTCATATAAATGAAGTCAGTCTTTGATGTAACTTTGCCAAGAGACCCTTTCTCAAAGCTGCCAGTTGTTTGTATTTCCAGTTGAAGCTGCTGATTCAGAAAGAACCCATGACATTTGAGTTATTATTCCTAGAAGAGCCCAATTCAGAAGAACTCATACCATCTGAGTTATTTTTCAGTTAAAGCCACTGCTTTCAAAAAGTCTACCAATTCAGGAAGAATCTGTAACATCTGAGTTATTCAAGTTATCTGAATTATCCATGATATCCAAGTTATTCATTTGTTCCCAGTGAGCCTGGTATAGGAGAATCTGCCACAGTACAATTCCCAGTAACATTCAAAAACTCTACTGATTTAGGAGAATCTGTGCCAAATCAAGTTATCTACCAGAGTATCAGATCACACCATATAAGAAATCCACTCACACTATACAAGATCATCATACAGAAATTATATAAGGAGAACTACGAAATTGCCAGACCATTATGTATAAAAGAGATCACTATACTATATAGAAATTACCTATCACTTAAGAAGGAAACCACTTATGCTATATGAAATTCTGCCAATTCCCAATTAACCCAAGAAGAAAAGATATACAAATCACTACTACATCTAGAGAACTATCCAAATAAGGAAATTGATACACAAATCAACTACTATATGACTAGAGGAACTATCATTGTATCCAGATTGACTATTATACTACTAAACACCAAGGACCTCAGGAATCTTAGAATATTTTGTTGCTTTTTAACAAAGTAACTAGGGGCTCAAGCCAAACTACATCAACCTCCAATCTTATAATTTGCCTCCATTGAGCTGGGTATATTACACTAGTATTAGAGCTACTGAATAAGTAACCAACCTAGGAGAGAGTTTTAGCCTATATAGTTTAGGTTCTCTTTCAATAAAAATCTGCAAGACTTGAGTCTGTTAGTTAATAAAAATATATATATATATATATATACTTATAAAAAATACCTGATAATATTTATTTCAGAAATATTTGAATATTGCTTACAATATTATGCAAACATAAATATAATTAATTATAAATCCATGATTGTTCCATAAAGGCAAGGTTGTTTTTTTAAATCCATAGAATTATTTCACTATGTTCTCTATTCTGCATTCCTTTGGTCCATGGCCACATTTGACAAACACAATTTCATCAGCTTTCTGCATCTAATGAACACAATATAGCTCTATTATTAAGTTAGAAATTGTGGCAGTTTTTTTAGCAACTGTATTGTAAGCACTCTTGGTGATCTCATAAAAGAGTCTCGAGGATCTAGGCAGATATATTATAAATGGTGGTAAGTAGTGTTCTCAGTTTATAAGAAAATAGTCTAGAGAGAAATGCTTTTTTTTTTTTTGGTATGAACAACAAGCAAATCACTTAGGTATAATTTAGAATATTGTAAATATTTCTGAGTATGTTATGTAATAAACTAAAATATACTACTTGAATTATAACTTAGCCAAATGATGCAAACAATTAGCATACTTACCCAGTATGATGTGACTTCCAGTATATCATAGTTACTTATACCTGCTATACTTATAATTAGCCAGGACACCAGTTATCTATGTCCTGAGAATATACCTGTGTCCAGTGGACACACTCATGTTCTGTGGACACACTCATGTCCAGCAGACACACCCATGTCCTGCAGACACACTTATGCCCTACAGACACACTTATGTCCTGTAGACACATCTGTACCCAGAGAATATACCTAAATAATACCAGAAGTAGTAAATCTATAGTTAGCCATATAGCAACCAGATAGTAACCACAATGTATAAATTACCATAGAGACAAGAGTGAATAAACCTCAGTCTAAAATACAAACACCAAAGAAGCCTCTAAAGATTGAACATTGGTCCCCTTTCTACTCTAGTCCACTTTCTGATACAAAGCTGAAGATTTGCCACCAAGTTCAAGAATGAACTTCACTACCTTTTGAAGAGAAACCCACTACTTAAGGAATAAGCTGCACTTTTGGTATACTTGCCAGACTAAGCCTGAAGAATTTGAGTTTGCTACCCAAGTTCAAGGAAGAACATCACTGTCTTTAGAATTATTGTTATTGGTATGCTTATCAGATAAGCCTGAAGAACCCAAGTTTCCACTATCTAAGAGAAAGCCACCTTGCTCAAGCCAGTTTCTGATGCAACTTTGCAGTGATCCATTTGTGCAAACAAAGTCAGTCTTTAATGCAACTTTGTCAAGAGACCCTTTCTAAGAAGCCACCAGCACATTTCTCAGTTGAAGCTCACCATCTGAGTTATTTTCCAGAAGCCCACCAATTTAGAAGAATCTGCATCATCTGCTGTTTTTGAGTTATCTACAATCACAAAGAACCTGCACCACCTAAGTTATTATTTCCAGAACCCTGCCAATTCAGGAAAAGTCTCTGATATCTGAGTTATCTGAGTTATTTATTATTCTCAGTGAGCCCAAGTTATTGAGTTATCTGATGCCAGCATAATTTCCAGTGAGAAGAAGTTGCACTAAATCAAGTCATCTACCAGAGATTGCATACTTTTGGAGATCATTGTACTATACAAAAGATTGTTATACAGAAATTGCATACTTTTGAAGATTGCTGCTGCTCAAGAAGGAAATCACTAAATTACCAGACTATCACACTGTAATATGCCCAGCTCAATGGAGGCAAATTACAAGATTGGGGGTTGATGTAGTTTGGCTTGAGCCCCAGTTACTTTGTCAAAAGCAACAAAATGTTCTAAGATTTCTGAGGTCCTTGGTGTTTAGTGGTATAATAGTCAAAGGCTGGATATCTGCAAGTGGTTTGTATGTATATTGATTTCCTAATTGGGATGTTCTCTAGGTATAGCAGTGATTTGTATGTGTGAACGGGTTTCCTTCTTGGGTCAACTGAGAATGATAGAATTTATGTGTAGTGTGAGCAGTTTCCTTCTTGAGTAGCAGATGATTTCTGTGTAGCATGATGATCTCTGTACATGATGGTCTGGCAATTTGGCAGTTCTCCTTATGCGATTTCTGTGTGACAATCTTGTATAGTATGAGTGGATTCCTTATGTAGGATGATCTTGGCAATATTTCTTATACAGATTTGGTGGACAACTCAATTTGGCTCACTGGGAATTATACTGGTGACAAATTACTTGATAACTCAGGCTCACTGAGAACAACAAATAACTCAGATGTCATGGATTCAGCTTCAACTGGGAATACTATTTAGATGACATAGATAATTTGGATAACTCAGATGTCATGGATTTTCTGGGAAATAACTTGGATTCTTGGCAAGTTACATCAAAGACTGACTTCATTTACATGGGGTTATGTCATAGACTGGCTCTACTGCGAAGTTGCATCAGAAGGACTGGCTTGTAGCAAGAAAGGTGGGCTCTTCTGGAGATACAGCAGATAACTGAGAAATGGCAGCAAAGTTCTTCCTTGAACTTGGTGGCAAACTGGGATTCTTTAGGCTTATCTGGCAAGCGAACCAAGGGTTTCTCTTCAAAATGGACTCGTTCTTTGTATCAGAAAGTAGACTGGAGTGGGGAAATAAGCTCACAATCTCCTAGCAGTGGCTGTAGAGTTCCTCTTGAAGTATGGTAGGCAGACTTGTCTTTTGCTTCAATTTCAGACTGAGGTTTATTCACTCTTGTCTCTGGGATAATTTATACAAGTTGGTTGCTATCCGGTTACTATGTGGCTAACTATAGATTTGCTACTGGTGTGGGAGATGAGAGTCTCTCCTCGGGGGTCCTCAGGGGATCTGCTCTCTTTAGTGGGTCTGAATGGCAGTCGCCGGCTACGTTATAAGGGCTTCTGGTGGGGAGTGGTCGATGGAGCACACAGGATAGGCCTGCGCTGGCGTAGTAATGAGGGGGAGGTAGTTTGGAGTTCAGCTATGTGGAAGTGGGACTGTCTGCTACTTGGGGGTGTTCCGCTTGCTGAGTTTGACATTGGAGATGGAGTAGAGTGCCAGCAGCGAATTGGCCAGGATATTTGGCCGAATAGTTGGCAGACAGTATGAATTGGAGAGGAGTGGGACTGGGCAGGTGTCTGGTCTTGGAGTGCTGAGGTGAGGCAGTGGCTTCCTCCCAAGTTCTGGGTAGTATGGTGGCAGATGTTGCGGAGGAATATTATGTTGAACTTCTGTGCTGGACATCTGGTGGATGGTGGTCAGCTGGAATGTGAGGAGTGTTATAACGTTGGGCAAGGTGGGGGATTTGTACAAACGCCGGAACATTGGCTGGGGGAGTGTGAGGTGTTGGGGGATTTTTGGATAGCTATAGGGGATAGGCTTGGGGTTGAAAGGAGGCCCGATGGAGAGAGAGGTCGCTGGGATGATTTGGCATCGAGAATTGTGGGGGTGTCGGCAATAAGTGGCTTACTGTAGAGTGGGTGGTAGCAGTGTGGGTGGGGTTGGCGGGACATTGGCTCTATGTTTTTGAGGAGGGATGATAGGTAGAGATACAGGAGAAGCTAGTGAGATGGGAAGAGTTAGTAGTGGACCTGCTAATGGGGTGGTGGGTTGGTTGGGGGCCACAGGGTGGGCATTGTCACCTTTTGGTAGAAGAGATATGTGAGCAGAGTGGGGGGAGGGTGGGGATAGTGTTGAACAAAGTGGTCTTTCGTCAGGAAGGGGTT
>RBNI01000209.1:0-37359 GCA_003990745.1 Jimgerdemannia flammicorona | reverse complement strand
AAAAAAAAAAAAAAGAATATAAATTAACTTATAGTACTTAGTTTTAATATTAGTATCAATAGTAGTAAGACTAGTAAGCTTACAGAAGACCTATTCTTTATTATTATAGTATATATTTATAGTATAATTTAATGAGTTATATTTTATTATTAATTATAAAAATAAAAATAAATGAGAATACTAAAAAAAAGTCTAAGACTTTTTAAAAAAAGATAAAAGAAAAAAAATCTCTAATAGATAAAGTTTGATATATCTGACTTTTCTCTATTCATAATGAGTAGCAAAACTCTGAACATAAATAAAGACAACACAGTTAACTTATAATCAGTATCTTACTATAATTCAAAATAAAGATATAAAGTATTACAAGAAGGATCTGTAGATATAGTATATATATCTCAATATCTCTAACTTCAATAATAATAATAAGTAAATTCTGGAGATATTATATGATATCTGTGATAAGACCATGAATGATCTTCTTAAGAGATATATATCAAACTTTACTACTGATCAGAAGAGTTTCCAGATAAAGTCTTGCACAAAGAAGGACTCTCAGCAGTCAATTATATTACTTTCTAAGCACTGGGAAAATCTTGTAATAAATTTGCTTTTCTCCTCAATATGAGAGCTGCTGAGCCTTTACCAGCTAATATTGAATATGATAGTCAGCTTGTGATGAATTGTCTCAGTGAATTCTATCTCTGTATTCCTATGCCACTTGATGTGTAGGCTGAGAGCCAAGATCCTAATTTTGGTGCAGGGGTTATTGCTCTTGATCCAGGTGTGTGCACATTCATGACAGAATATGACTCAAGTGGTTAGCTATTGAATGAGGAAAGAATAATATTACTTGTATCTACCACCTGTGCCATATGCATGACAAGATATAGAGCAAGTGAGATAGCATCCATGTTGTGCGACAGGAGGCCTCGCGTCACGTATATATAGCCGTCTGCGCGGTGCTTCCTTGAACACGCTTTTTTTTTTTTTCGCGTCAGACGCATTCGTGCTTGGTGATCGTGTTGGTCTGCTCAATTGCGTCGTTATGGAGCGGCTGTGTCGTTTACGCTTGTCTCCCAACATCCTCCCCACAACTCCAAAAGGGAAAGTTTCTCACCTTAACCGTACAGAGCTCGGTATTTCATCAGTCTGACATGGCGTGATCGACGCTATTGCTATGGCCAAGAATCAAAAAAAGGTTTCGGCCATTAATTCTGCCACAATCCAATCATATCAAACCCGATAAGATGAACAAAGTGAACGAACACTCGCAAATCGTGGGCTTGATTATTCATTACACTTTACATAGGGGCGAGGATTCAACTCGGTCAAGGCACATTTTTCTTCAAAGGCTGCGTCCCCTCGTAACCAATGTCGTTGCCTGAGGATAAGCGAACATGCACTGATCGTGAACTTGAATTCATCACATAGCTGTACGCCATGCTTCACACAGTGCTGGCATGTAAGCCCACACAACCATGTCGCCAGCCCAAATGCGCCTTGCAAGTCCTCATGCATCTCACCCGCATCTCGCTAGCCCCACATGCGTCCATCTCACTAGCCCATACGCCTGCCCACTCCGTAGAAGAGCGATTGGAGGTACCAATGATTATGCTAGTTTATTGAATAAACCCTTAAGAATGTTTAACATATGAACAGATTTGAGAGCGGCAAGAGTCGCATCTCGCCAGCCCGCATGCATCTCGGCAGTCCGTATGCAATTCACCAGCCTGCACGCATCTCGCCAGCCTGTGTGCCGCCACACATATATCACCAGCCAGCACGCTAGCCCAGCCAGCTCGCACGTATCTGGTCAGCTGTTATATATGAAGACAACTGTTGCCATGGTGGTATGCAGGTCATTACGATTCACGTGGGTTTGGCAAGATTCGTGTGGGTGCCATGCGAGTTTGCGTGGGCTGTCGTAATAGCACCCAGGCATTCTGCAAAGCGAAAGAGGGAGTAATTAGCGGAGCAGGTTTTGGGCTGACATCACCATTATTTGTTTCAGGTCCTGTACCACTCCTGCGCCTGCACAAGAGACCATCCATATCTATCATTTGAGCAAGAATTCCGAGCAGAAAGATGCTACGAAGGTCAGGACTTTGACAAGCACACGCACGTTGGCCCAAACTCCGAATAAAAATTTGCTTACGGGCTCAAGATTGGAGGGGAATGATAGGGTGTCCGATGCGATGACACATTTCAACCATGTCTCATTTCAAGAACTCGCCGGCGAATTGTACCTCACCAGCACGGTCCTCTCTCAAGGTTCATCATCTCCACATCGGTGTCCTTCCCCAGCATCTCCTTGAGCCTCTTCTCCTTCTTAATATTGGCCACTATGCCATGCACCAAACAACCTCTCATGCATAAAGTCCCACTATCTATCTAGTATCGCGGAGGCGCTCGATAATCAGGATGCCATTGAGGGCATTTTCCGGCAGCACTAAACCAATATAATGAAATAAAAACGAAATGGCTTTGCATATTTACACAGTGCTGGTTGGATGAAGACAAAACAATAATAATAGATGTAGTATAATTAGTGCACAGTAACAATTCTCCGGCGCCTCTTCGAAAACCCATATAATTATCTTTCGCGGCCGTTTTCCGGTCCCGATAGCGGTTGCAAAGTATTGGGCATATTGGCCTGTCGCAGGATTTCATATTCTTGTTAGCGCCCTAATACGCTCCGTGAGCAGCCATCCGATAGTCACGTATTAGATGTCCCTCAAATTAATGTCTGTGAAGGGGCGTTACGGCCATAGACCAGGTAATTATGTAGTTGTTTGATGCTGTATTTGTTTGTGGTTTTGCAGTCACCCGATTTCTCATCTGAAGCCAAGACAAACCAACTTAAGTCAAGGAGCAGAGCCCCAAAAACCAATGTCACAAACATAACGCTGTAACAACAAACCCATACAGATTACACTATAACAACAAACGAGTTCACTATGCTAAAAATTCGTTTCTATTCGAGAAACTTGTTTCCAACTACACTAGCAAACAGGCACTCTAGCAATGGAAAATTAGTTCAAGAACCCTGGGGGTTTTTATAGATTGGGGGAGTTTCATGGGATGGGGATGGCGATGCTGATGATGCTGATGATGCTGATTGGCCAAGACCAACCACACGCGCATCATGATGAAGCGGCCAAGTGAAATCTAGTCGTTACGGGCAGCTCCCAAAATGCCAGTTAACAATACTAGACTCGAGATGATGGATGTGGAGACACGTGGGATGCCTACGGAGCTGTTGGCTGTTGATGAGCTCGAATAATTAAGAGAGTAAGCATTATAGACCAATGCTCACCTAATGATAATATGAACCAATGCATAGAATAATAGCCATTCCAACAGCGTCAGGAAGACAGGAGACATGTTCGGGCTTCGCATCCAAAGCAACAACGCCATGCCCTTTCCTTGACAAAGGCGTTGATTTCATATTTCTTCCACCGAGGTTGGGGATTGTAGTAATACTGTCGGACGTTTCATTCACGCTTCTTGCAGATTGCTAATACAGATTGCTCAGAGATATTGCTATGACCGGGTGCTCTGTACATGCAGTAGTATAAGTAATATAAAGAATAGATTGTTGAGATTACTAACCATGTTATATATAAATAACAGATTTTGAGAGCAATGAAACAATTAGAAAGGCTATAGTAAGGACTATAATAAGAACTGTAATGAGGGCTAAAATAAAAACTATAACAAGAGCTATAATGAGAGCTATAATGAGAACTATAATAAGGACTACAATAAGGACTACAATAAGAACTATAATAATAACTATAATGAGAATTACAATGAGGGCTATAATAAGAGCTGTGATGAGAGCTATAATGTAACAGTGTATCTTCACTATTATGGTAATTATACTCTTTAAGTTAATGATCCTTATTATTAATGACTTAAAGGCACTTATGTCAGGTATCTTTAGCTTGAGAAAATGGCTGTCTTAATACTTAAGTACTGTCTGTTGTACTTCTAATTGATTCAGTCTTCTTCTGGTAGACTTGGATAACATTTGACAATTATGAATTTTAATTCTTTAAAGTCTAAGTCTTTTAGTATATCTTTTTTAGATATAGTCTAGTTCTAATAATTATATTTAGATCCTTCAAAGTTCAAGTATTTATAGAGTTTAGGATATCTAATTTTAGATGTAGTCTTTTAATCTAAGATTATTCAAAGATTATCTATATATTATAGACTTAAGTCTTAATTGTTCTCTTTTTCAAATTGAATATTCTGTTCTTTATTAAGTTGCTTCTTTGGAGATATTTATACATTTTGAAGATCTTTGAATATTGACTAACTATTGGCTAAGAGATATGAGACAGAAGATTACTAGAAATGAGATAAAAGTTATACCATAATAATGATATTGCTAAGTCATAATGATGCTATTTTATGATATTATTTTATATACTAACTATGAGATAATTATTATAAATTTTGACTAAGACTTTGTGATATAATATATTATATTATATAGTAGTAACAGACTTCTATAAAAGAGATTAAGACCTTCTCTAGAGTCTCAGATTTAGATGATATAGTACTAGACTCTTCAGAGTCTAGTTCTGATCTTGTGATCTCAGATAATAATATAGATACTAGTGAGACTAGTCTCATATTAGCTGGTATAGAAAATCTCTATAGTTAGATATTTATAGATATCTGGATCTGAGAAGTAAGTGTTTGAAATAGACTAATGAGTCTATTGAAGATATCATTTTTATATAGCTAAGCATTATCATTATAATACTCTTATAGATTAAAGTTATTTATGAGATCTAGCTCAATTTGACTTATCAATTAATTATTAAGACTACCAATTTCTGCAAGAGTTATTTCTTTTATATTACTAATAGTATAGAATATTTTTCAGAGTAATTAATAGATATGAATTAAAATATATTATCTAAATATAGAGATATTATATTTATCTACCACCTCTGATGAGATCATACTACTTTTTACTAAAAGTCTACCAGCTTAGTAGTTTCTTAATATTTAGAAGTATCTTATAACTGACTATATTCTAGTAGCAATTTCATCAGTAGCTTTTAAAAACTACTTTACATTATAAGTATCAATATTAACATATTCTCAATAGTATTAGTATTAATAATTAAAGACTACTTTCCAGAGGGCTTCATAGATATATTTAGAAAGAGAGAGCATAATTCATTTATATTTTAGTTTTACTTTTTTGGAATATATATTTATAAGTTTATATGACTATTTGATTGATTATTTTCTAAAGCTAATTACTAATCTTTTATTTGTTTACTAAACAAACTATTTTAGTATATAATAACTATAATTTCATTACTTGTTATAGTTTAGTTTAGCTCATGAAGTCACTAGTCTTAAAGATCTTACTAGCTTCTGACATTAGAGAGCTAATAATATTAGTAGGCTAATTTTGATATATATACTCTAGTTTCTATGATATTATAGACTATTTTAGCTTATAACATCAATATAGCTATAGACTAATTTAGTCTTATACTATTTTTAGCATCTTTAGTCTATTTTTGAGATATATTTATAGTAATATCAGTGTGAGTATATACTAAACTAGTATAGAGACTAGTGTAACTACTATAATATTACTAGCTAAAGAGGGCTGAAATTAGTACAACTTTGATCTTACTAATATTCTTAAGTTTTCTAGTATATAATCTTGCTGGTGATATGAATCTAATAATATTAGCTTAATGATATCATTCTTTATAATATTGAAATATAATTTTATTATATTATCCTTTTTAAGATTTAATATTCCTATTAAATAATCTTTCTCAATTTTCAACATCCTCATTAAGTTTTTTTATTTTTATATAGTGTTATTATATTATTTAGATAGTCAAAAGTTCAGAAATATTTATTTTTCTCAGAAAGTAGTATACTTATAATATAGTTATCTAATGTATTGAATTTATATATTAAAGAGTTTATATTTAATACTATATATCAGAAGTAATTCTGATATCAATCACTACTAGAGAATTTCTTTAATGAAATCTTTTTAAATATCTATGTCTCATTTCCCATCAGTAGTATAGAGAGAATAGGCTAACTTTCAGTTTGGCTGGTTTTTTTTCTTAAAGAGCTTATATCTTTTGTCTTGATCTTATTATCATTCTCACAGTTAATTCTTTTAGATTATCAGTCTTAGTTTATGAAAAAATTTTCTTGTAACTTTTTTCATATTTACTTATTTTATCCTAGTAATTAGTATCTTATAGTATAGTAAGTAATAGGTTAATTTCAAGACTATGAGTTAGAGATTCAACTTCTCCAATTCAGTATATTATATGTATTCTTTAGCCTACATTATCTAGATCCATTGTATCTATTCATTTTCCTAGATTAGGAGATATGAGTGATATATCAGTGAGATTACAGTTTTCTTTCTTATTATACTAAATATTCTAAAATCTTTTCTTTAGTATTGGTGAGATTTCTTTCTAATTTCTAGATAGAGTTATATAAAAGATAATCTTCCTATTTTACTAAATACTCTAAAGAGATTTCTCATCTTCTTTTTATATCTCAGTAGTCTAAAATTTGTTCTATTATATATTCTGATTATTCTTCAATTATTATTAATAGTAGTAGAAGTATTTCTCAATTAGGTATTTGATTTAGAGTATATTACTTAAGTAGTGAGATATGAAATATATTATATATTTTTTATATTTTGAGAGAGTTCTAATTAGTATAATACATTAGATATTATTTTTTTAACTAAGTAGGATTCAATATATTTTAGACATAGACTTTATTTAGGATATTCAGTCTGATTTACTATAGTTATATTAGAGACTTCTAAGAGAACTAAGTCTCTTACTTAAAGAGAACTTCTCTTCTATATTAATTGATATATTTGACTTATTACTCCTAAACCTTTTATAATTTTTTTTATACTAATTATATAATATTTCTAATAGTTACTATAAGATCTTCTGCTATAAGTACTATTAGTTATCAGAGTTTGTGGGATTAACTAGTATTTATAAAGAAAGATATCATTTGAGTAGATGACTATTTAATATTATTATAGATAAATTCTGCTAATGAAAAGTATTGGTTCTAGTTATCTTATTTATATCTATAGAATATTCTCAATATTTGTTTGAGAGTTCTGTTAGTTCTTTCTGTCTGACCATCAGTTGTAAATAGTAGGTAGTAAAGAATAATAACTTAGTATTTATTATTTCAAAGAATGCTTTTCAGAAAGTACTTGTAAATTTGGAATCTCTATCTAAGACTATTATTGAGAGTAGTTTATATAGTTTAAAAACTATATGCAAGAAGATTTTTGCTATTTCTGATGCAGTGACTATAGTAGTAGTAGGTTCAAAATATATCTGTTTGTTGAGCCTATCTATATATACTACTATAGCATTCTTTTTTTAGTTAGTTTTTGGTAGTCTTACTATAAAGTCTAAGACAATCTGATCTCAATTTCTAATAGATATTGAAAGAGGTTGAAGAAGTTCTAAAGATACTTAATTTCTTATTTTATTTCTTTAATATAGATTATAGAAATAACAGAAGTCCTTAATATCATCTGTTATCCTTGGCTAGTAAAAGTTCTAATATAATAAAACTATATACTGATAGAATTACTATATTGTTAATAATCAATGATAACTATCAGCCCTAAGTTCTGAGTTCTTGAGAAAGTGCTGAGTTCTGAATCACCTATTATAGTAAGATCTAAATATTACTTTTGGGTTCTTGTCCAGATATAGGAGGCTGTACTTATATCTCAAGTTGATCAGACTTAGAATTATTAATAAGTCAGATCTGAAATTTCTGTAAGAATACTATTTTATTCTTATATTTGAAGAAAGCAAAGCTGAGGTTGTAATTTACTCAGTATAGAGAATATTTATATATATTTAAAACTATGACTAAATATGGTGTACTGAGTATATCTATATATAGTTATACTACTTTGGGTAACTATAACTACTAGTCATAAATTCTATAGGAAATTTTGTAGAAATTTATATAGAAATTTCTGTTGGAAATTATAGAGGCTTGTAATAATTCATTATATTCTTCTCTTCTTTGCTTAAGTCTACTCATTAGACTCAGCACTAAACTCTAGATATTCATCAAACTGAAGAGTAGTATAGTAGACTACTTAAAAGATGATTTTGCTCCATTATTCATTATTCAAGTTGGTAATATTTTCAGAGGATACTCTACAGAGATAGTTAAGAGTTTTAAGTTAGGTACTACAAAGCTAAGGCCTTTCTGAACTACAAGAGATACTATACTTATTAAAAGAAATCTCACTTCTATGTATTATCAAATTCTCTATATATAAGTGAGAATAATTTAGCAATAAGAATTACAAGCTACTGAACCTAGTGAGACCTCTGTCACATCATCTAGATCTAGGAGAATAATTGAAGAAATACCTGAATCTGATATTAGTGATCCCAGTACTATTACAGAACTATTACCAAGAATATTAAGTCTACTAAAAATTATAGTAGATCCAACAGTCATTCTATTAAGACTACTAATCTATAAGCTCACCTATCTCAGTAATATTATAGAAGAGTCAATCCAAAATTATAATTGACATACTACAATAATAGAAAAGAGATCTCAACTATCTTACCAAATAGATAATAGAGATAGCAGAATGATATCAGTAGATAATAAGATAGTAGTACTAGCTTACTAAGTAGCTATACTTACTCAAGCTTTTTATCTCAGTATTAAAATGAATGAACTTATAAAAGATCTCTATCTTACCTCATTTGAAGGCAAAGCAGACCAAGTAACAATATTTATAGATAAGTTGATACTAATTATCATATCAATAGATAAAATAATAATTAGAATCCAGATAGTACTCTTAATAATAATAAATTAAAAATCTCTATACAACTATAGGCTCATAAGTAAAGAAAGTTACCACTCATTTTACAGACACAGTTGCCCAGTAGTGATACAATCTATCAGTACATCCTCTCATCTGAGAAACCTATGCTGAAATTGATATAAGTAAAGGAGATGATGATTGCCTTGACTATAAAGTCTACTTAGCTACTATGGGTCTAAAGAAGTTAATCATTCAATAGTTCCACAGCTCTGTCTATATTGCTGAAACCAGAACTAAGCTCAAGAACCTTTGATTTTATAATAATGAAAAAGAAGATCTTAAAGTATTTTCTACAAGACTGAAAATTTTCCTAAATACTATAAAAGTAGAATATAGCTAATGAGAATAGACTGTAAATAGAACCTGAGCTGTCTACTTCTTCAATATTATCTCTGGATAATTATCAGAGAAAATTTACAAATAAGAATAATTCTACAATTACCCATATAAGTAATAATGTCTAGAATAAGCTATTACTAAAGCATGCAACATTCTTATAGTTTAAAAGCTAAGAGACAACAGAAACAATAACAAAGGAGATAAATGATATCAATTTGAGAAGAAGTATAAATCCTGGAATGAGTCCTCAAGACTATAAGATAGATTCAAAAAACTATCTGATAAGGAAATAGAGAAACTTGTGAAGAAAGAAGTATATTTCTACTGCAAAAAGAGAGGATATATATCTTGTAAATACTCTGACAAGAAGACCAATATGAATAAAAGACCATCCTTCTTACATACTATTACTATGATAAGAGATAATTTCAAAAAAAAACTTTAAAAAAATAAAGATCAAGAGATTCTACATTACTGTAAAAATCTCAGACAAAGTATATAAATCTAATACTGGTTATAATCTCTACTCTAGCATAGAAGTAATCATTGAACCAAGCAGTAAACAACCACTAGCACAGATATTAGAATGAAAGTCTCTAAAGAAACCTATATCTGCCTTACAGAAAAGAGTAGTCTGGTTAAGGAAGAGAAATTCTATATAACTAAAGAAGTTATAGATTAAGAATTCAAAGACAAAATCAAGGTTCTACTATATACATAATACTGGACAAAAGACAGTTGAAATTATATGTAGAAAATGAATCACCTAAGCCATCATTGAGATAATATATAATAACCTAAAGTTAAAGAAATAAATAAACTATCACTCTCTAATAGAAGAGAAAAAGCTTTTAGATTAATAGAAAAGTACCCTAATAAGACTAAGAAAAAGACTAAGGTACAGAAGATCATCTATATTGAAGAACCTCAAGACTGAGATCAGAAATGGTACTAGTATATTATTGATAGATATATCTCTGCAGGATGATATCTTTATAAAATTAAGATATACTGTTTTAAACATATAGAAGAATATATTACATGTATTCTCAAATCTAAGAAGTATAAGTCAATTATCATTTGGTAAAAAGACAATATAGAATTATATATCTACCTTTAAGAAAAAATTGAAAAAAATTCTATTGAAGTCCTTATTAATAGTAAAGTAAGCAGTGCTTCTAAATGAATTTAATCAATTCAAATCAAATTAAATTGAGAGTTATTTAAATTGAATTAAATTGAGGATTTTTAAATTCAAATCAAATTGAGATCTAATTTGATTTAAAATATTTATTCCAAATTCAAAATATAATAACTCAATAGAAATATATCCAAATTTAATATTATTTATTATACTAGATTCTTCATCATAAGGTATATTAAACAAGCTAAAATTCATTAAATTTAGATATATTTTAGTTAAGTTATTGAATTTTGAAAAATTGGGTTTAAATTAAACTTCAAATCAAATTAGACCTTAATTTGATTCAAATTAAATTGAATTGAATTAACCCTTAATTCAATTTGAATATTTCAAATTGAATTGAATTAGGGACAAATTCATTTTAATTTAATTCATTTCAAGTACTAAGTGCTATCTTGATAAAGAAACTGCTGATAAATTCCATTTTAAATATAGAAAAACCCAGAAGAAAACATTACTATATTTGAAAATAAAACAATATAGAGACTCTCCAAGATATACAAAAATACACTCCTATAACTCAGAAATTATACTATAAGGTAAACCTTCTATATTATATATCTTTCTGAACATAATCTCATCCTTGGAAAATTCTGACTTACTTAGGAAAATTTCCACATTAATTAGTAAATCAATATAATCTCTTTAGGAGATATCAAGTTATAACTCAAGTATACCAAGAAGAAATCTAAGCCTAGATATGATATTATCTCTATCATTCAGATAAAGAAGCTAATTTGAAAACCAGACTAGTATATGTATTTATATATATATATTGTAATGATGACTCCAGAATGATGACATCAGCATAGGAGATAGCCTTTCCTTACAAGCCACCAGATCAAAGCACAAGAAGATCATATAGTATATGAGATGAGCAATGGTGACCAACTGTAAGTCATTGTGACTACAGTATAAGCATCCTGAAGAATATAAAAGAAGGATCAAGGAACTGCAGTAGCAGTAACCAATAAGAACCACCAATCCCAAAATAGCTCAAAGACTTACCACAAACAAAATGTCTGCTGTCTGCCAAACCTCAAGGTCAAGGAATCACCAAGGTATCTCAGTTGAGGAAAGGATGTTCTAAGACATCAGAAGAGCCATGGGGACCTGCTCAAGAAGGATGTCTAGTGTTAACCTGGGTACTGCAGATCCCTATCACTTTATCCTCTACTGCCATAATATGGAAACAAGGATCACCATTGCTACCGAATACCTCCAAATGTGGCAGGAGTATGAAATAGGAAACCTCCTCTGCCGGGAGTTCTCACAGGCCAGCACTCAAGAGCTACAAGATGCCACTCCCATGGATATATACGAAATAAGGATAGCTAAGAAGATCCATCAGATCTTTAGGCATGCACCATGGTCGATCTCCAACTTGGAGTATGTTAGAGTCTCAGACTTCAGAGATCTGTCATCCTGCTATATCAATACACTAGAAGCTAGAGTGGCTACAGAAGCCCAGTCCACTATCACCCTCAACAGTAAAGAAGTAGAAGACTTTTGGCACCCTATCCTCCAGGACAACCCAGATCAATTTCTGCAAGGATTGATCTCAGTATTCCAAGGCCCAAGTATCCAGGTTAGACCACCCCAAGACTCCACATTTGTTCCCTATTTTGTAGAAGAGAACCTCATAAACTGGAGAGCTCCAGATCTCCTTGTTCCCGATTTCCCTGCCACAGCTGAACATGATGATGTCATCCCGTGTGATATTTACATATGCAAGACATGTGACAAAGTATACGAAAATGATGAATTTGCAGATCTTATCTCCTTCAGTGATGATGACAATGAGGATGAAGCCCCCATGGTCCTGAACTTTATACTCTAAGTTCTTTGTTATACTGGATAATACCAGTACCAGTATTCTCATGTAACACTGGATAATACCAGTACTAGTATTCTGAGGTGATACAAAATTGTTCCAATACTGGCATTTTGATGTGACACTAAATAATACCAGTATTCTGAACCTATACAACCATCAGTACTGACTCTGGAACTTAGTAGTTTTAGTTATTGGAATTTATATTTAGCTTTATATCTTAGTAACTATTGAATTATATTTTGTATAAATACTCCTCTTATTTCCTCTGAAATAAAGTCAGTTCTGGTTTTCACTTACACACACTTCCTTGTAAGCAATCTAAGAGATAATAAGACAGTTTAAAGATAAGAAGTTTGAGGACTATAAGATCTTGGAAAGGTATTCCAATAAGAACTTGCTTATAACAAACTTGAGTTAGTCTAAGAGATATACCTTGAAGAGAATCTGGTGTATTTGAAGGACTCAGCGACCACTACATGACAACTTGGTGCCCATTGGCTAGTAATTCAAGACAAATCCCTCACTTTTAAGCTAAAAAATGAACAACCCCCACAACAACTACCCTGACTACAAGAGTCACCCCTGCAAGAATTCAAGACAAGATGGAAATGCATCTCCCACATTCTATGGATATACTACTGAAGAGTTAATTCTGACCTTCATTGAAGACTTTGAACAATTCGCCATCGTATAAGCCCTTGGTGTGGATGCTCAATTGGCCCTTCTACCAGTTAGCCTCAGAGGACCTGCCAGAGATAAGTTCAATATAGCCACTATTGCTGATACTGGTGCAGCCAAACTTGCCAACATGAAGGTCTTCCTCAGAACAACATATTATACCGAAGAGATCAAGCAAGCTCTCAAGAATCAACTCAATACTATCTACTAGAGACTTAGTGAAGATCTCAACTCATTCTATACCCGAATCTGTTACTAGATTTTCTTGGTCAGCTATGATGACTGTCTCAAGGAACAAATAGCGGATTCAACCTTCCTCAAAGGAGTTCACCCTGAAATTGCCCTAGCAATCCGGTCTACCCCAGCTGCACTGACCCTTGATCAGAAAGTGGTCTTTGCACAGAGATATTGGACTGCCAGACACCCTGCCGAACACTCAATGGAGAAAATAACTAGCATCAAGATGGAGCCATCAAAGCCAACTAGTATCTTACCTGCTACAGTTGTAAACAGACAATCAATCTCACTTACCCCCAAGATAGCCAAAGCTGACCCAGTGAAGGAACTTGCCAAGCAGTTTGCTGAGATGACTGCACACCTTGGTGATGTTGTTAGAGAAGTCTGAAGCACTAACAAGAGACCAGTGTAGAGATTTGCAGCTACTACAGAAGAATGCAATATCACATGCTTCAGATATAGAGAAGAAGGCCACTATGCAAAGAGTTGCATGACTGAAACAAGATGCAAAGCCCAACCAAGTAATGCTAGCAGAACCAAAGAACAAACCAATACAGTAGTCATTGAGGAGATCAGTAATACTGATGATGAAGAATACTATGAGGAGCTCAAATTCTACCCTGCTACTGAAGGTACCAGAATCCAGTCCAAGCTCTATGACAAGAAGAGCAACAGCAAGCCAGTTGGAAGACCAAAGAAGACCCCAGCTGTCACTATTCAAAGTAAGACCCAACCCGAGGAGATTGATCAAGACATGGAGTTAGACGAAGCTACCTGCCAAATCATAGAAGGTACTACTCCAGTCTCAGGAGAAAGCGAAAGCAAGAAGGAACAGAAGCTGCACAAGACCAAGATCCACCAGTATGATATCTACAAAGACCTCAAGGAACAGAAGGTCAATGCTACCTTTGGATAGCTAGCTGAAGTCCCTGTCTTCAGACAGCAGTTGAGAATAGGACTTGCAACTACCACCAAAAATCAAGAGTACAAGATTGTAGAAGCTCACAATGCACAGGAAGAATCTGAGAACTCAGGTGAAGAATCTAAAGACCAGTGCAAGACATCAGCCTATACCTCCTGTCAGATTGAAGACTGTATCTTTGATGCCATCATTGATATTAGTGCTGGAGGATACCTTATGAGCAAGAAGGCAATTGACCGCCTAGGTTGGGACATTGAAGAGTCCACCAAGATGGTCTATGTCACAGCAGATGGTACACAAGCTACCCCCCTTGGCAAAATCCGAGAAGTCCCCATCAAGATAGGAGGAGCTACCATTTCAGTAGATGTGATTGTTACAAGCACCACCAACTATGACATCCTCATTAGCAACCAATGGCTTCACAAGGCCAAGGCCATCATTGACCTCAATACCCAGAAGATGCAGATCAACTACAGAGGAAGAAAGGTATGAGTCTCTATCAATGTCCACAAAGGAGTCCTACCAGACATAGAGGAAGGAGATGAAGAAGACACAGAGGTCTTCATGCACTCGGTGAACAAGAACAAGAGCAAGACACCCAAGCTCACAGATGAGCAGTGGTACAACAAGATCATTGATGGCTATGCCCCTCAAGGAAGATGCCCCCATGGTACTAGGATGTACTGCTCTGAATACCTGAATGACTGCTGGTCCTGTATCAGTGAAGTCAGGAAAATCTGCCAACAGAAACATGAGCAAGAAGCCACTGAAGCAAAAAGGAAAGCCAAAGAAGATGACCAGCCCCCAGAGCTTCAAGCTGACAGTGATGATGAGGAGGAACAAGAATCAGACATCACCCTCAAGGTCAAGAAGTTTCACCCTAAAGTCAAGATCCCAGAATACAAGACTGAAGGAGCCATAGGAATGGACCTTGCCAGCATTTAAGATGCTACCCTCAAACCACAGACCACTACTCTACTTGGCACTGGAATTGGAGTCAAGCTGCCAGAAAACCATGCTGGAATTATCAAGACCAGGAGCAGTCTGGCCAAAAGCGAAATCTCAGTTAAAGGAGGAGTAATTGACCCTGATTACACTGGTAAGATCTTCCTCATAGTCAGAAATCACAACCACACCACCCCCTTCGAAGTCAAGAAGATAGACAGGATTGACTAGATGCTGATCCACGAAATCAAGAAGCCCAAGATCATAGAAGCCATCGAACTTATCAAGACCAAGAGAGGAGAACAAGGCTTTGAATCTACTGGAAGAGGAGCCTATGCCACCACCAAGATTACCGAACTTGAGCACAAGAAAGATAAGGACCAGAACAAGTACACATATACCATTGGAGAAAACTTTCCCCTGGAGGAACAACTTCTTAAGATCTTGTACTAGAATGAAGAAGTACTTGCTACAGACATAGGGATATCTACAATCAAGAACCCAAGTACTACCATAAAGTTGATACTAGTGATACCAAGCCAATCTACCAGAAAGCCAGATCCATACCACCTGCCTACAGAGAGTGGCTGCAAGCAGAACTTAAGAAAATGGAAGAAGCCAGAATTATCAAGCAAGCTATCAGCCCCTGGGCCTCACCCATTGTCCTAGCCCCAAAGAAAGGAAGTAAGCCTGGAGAGTTTGCACCAAGACTCTGCATTGACTACAGAAAACTCAATACCATTACCAAGAAGGATAGGTAGCCCTTGCTGAATATTCAAGAAATCCTTACCACCCTTGGAAGTGAAGCCAAATACTACACCACCTTGGATCTGTTCTCAGGCTTCCATCAGATCGGTCTCACTCAAGATGTCAGTGAGAAATCAGCCTTCATCACACCTAACACTACCTATATCTATCTGCGAATGCCATTTGGAATGTGCAATGCCCCAGCAAGTTTCCAGTGAATGATAAACAGAGTCTTCAGCAACAAGATTGGAAAATAGCTCTTTGTCTATGTTGATGATGTGATCATCTTCAGCAACACAGTACAGGAACATATCAATTACATACAGCTAGCCCTCAAGAGGCTCAAGGAGCATGACCTCTACATCAAGCCCAAGAAATGTAAGTTTGCAGCTCAAGAAATTGCCTACCTAGGACACCTCATCAACCAGACCAGAATCCACACAGACCCCATGAAGATCAAGGCTGTTGCAGCCTACCCAAGACCCAGAACAACCACAGAAGTCCATGTCTTCCTTGGACTGGCCAGCTACTACAGAAGATTCATCAAAGGATACTCCAACATTGCAGCACCTATCTACGAGCTACTGAAGAAGGAGACCAAATTCAAATGGACCAAGAAGCACCAAGAAACCTTCAATGAACTCAAGACCAGGTTGACCCAAGCACCTATCCTCAGAAGACCAGATTGGAACCTAGAATTCATCCTGCAGACAGATGCGAGTGCTATAGGACTTGGAGCAGTCCTAGCTCAGAAGAAAGATAGACATGAATATGTTATCTCCTATGCAAGCTGAGGTACCTGCAGAGCAGAACAGAACTATGAGTTATGCAAGCTTGAATGCTTAGCAGTAGTCTGGGTGGTAGACAAATTCCACTACTACCTAGCCAGGAAATACTTCACTATTCAAACAGACCATTCCACTCTTGCCTGGCTATTCCATACTCTAAACCCAAAGAAATATATGCCAGATGGATCTACAGGCTGCAAGAGTATGACTGTACTATCAAGTACTACTCAGAAAAGACCAATATCAATGCCGATGCACTCTCAAGGACACCCCGAAACACTCCCATCAAGACTATTCAACATGAATAAGGAGCTATACTATGGATTAATCAGCTACCTTAGGCAGTGGAAGATACTCAACCACCTTGAACCCTGGACAATCACCATCATCAACTGGACTTGAAAACAGTTTGAATTAGACAACACTACACTCAGAAAAGAAGGAAAGTTAGTAATACCCGAACATAAGAAGTATCAAGTAATAAAGAAAGTACATGAGTAAGGATACTTAGGAGGAACTAATACATACGACAAGGCAAGAAGAACTATATGGTGGTCCAAGATGGAAGAAGACCTGTACCAATTTGTCAAAGGGTGTGACAAGTGCCAAAAATAGAAATAAGATCAGTAAGACCAGGCACTCAGGTCATCAAGAATTAAGTCTATCCCCTTCCACCACATTGCAATGAATATCATTGGACCACTACCAGTAACACTATCAGGAAACCACTATATTATAGTTATTATAGACCTCTTCACCAAATAGATAGAGGCAGGAGTATTACAAGAAGCCAATGCCCTCTCTATAGCCGACTTTCTACACTGAGAAATCATCTGCCGCTACAAGACACCAAAGCAAATCACAACAGACCATGAAACAGAATTTGTCAATGGATTCTATGAGATAATATATCAGAAATACAAGATCCAGCACATCAAGACCACTGCATACCACCCTCAAGGAAATGGACAGACAGAGAGAACCAATAAGACCCTCAAGAACATCCTAGCGAAGATCTCAGAGATATATGAGAATTGGGATAACTATCTCCCAACTGCCCTCTCTATCCTATGAGATATATAGTCACAGAGCACACATTTTACCCCAAGAGAGCTGCTCTTCGAAGAAGAAGATTCTGATGGAACCTCAGCCACAAATCTAGACCTAACTTGGAGACGGGTTGATACAGAAATCCAGAGACTATACCAAATCAGAAAGAAGGCTGAAGATTACATCACCAAGTCACAAGTGCTGATAAGGAAGAATGCAGAAAAGAATCACAAGGCCCTAGAACCCATCTGAATTGGAGAAAAGGTTCTACTGTATCGAAATATGGTAGAAGCCTCATGGTCATGAAAACTGGAGCCCAAATGGGAAGGACCCTTCAACATACAAGATATCAAGGGAACTACCTTCTGGCTTAGAAAAATCTCAGGGACCATACTGCCTACTATGGTACATAGGAATAGACTCAAGAAGTACCACAAACCTATATAAGAGAAGCAAAATGTGATGACCGCCTGTGAGGTTCTAGTCTGCGAATCATAACAGCATGTTCCATGACCAGCAGGCTATCTGTCTAGACCATTCTCTAAGGGATATGGTACTGGCAACTACTCATCTATGAGACTTTCAAAATCAGAGGAGTTTGAACCATCAACTGATTGGTCAAGATCAGAATCAGGCCCTTGCTCTATATGAAGGGAGCGATCCTTCACCATCATGCCAAAATACAAAGAGAAGATGCCAGTTCATAAATACCACTTTTCAACCCCTTGCCAGAAGTTATGGGATTAGCAAATTTTTCAGGACTAGATCAATGAATAAGGATGCTTGAGAAGATCCTTATTTAGGAGGAAGATGTAATGGTGACCCCAGAATGATAACATCAGTACAGGAGATAGCCTTTTCCTTGCAAGCCACCAGATCGAAGTACAAGAAGATCATATGACATATGAGATGAGTAATGATAACCAACTGTGAGTCATTGTGACCACAGTATAAGTATCCTGAAGAATATAAAAGAAGGATCAAGAAACTGCAGTAGCAGCAACCAATAAGAACCACCAATCCCAAAATAGCTCAAAGACTTACTGCAAACAAAATGCCTGCTGCCTGCCAAACCTCAAGGTCAAGGAATCACTAAGGTATCTCAGTCAAGGAAAGGATGTTCCAAGACATCAGAAGAGCCATGGAGACCCACTCAAGAAGGACTCCTAGTGTCAATCTGGACACTGCAGATCCTTATCACTTTATCCTCTACCACTATGAGATGGAAATAAGGATCACCATTGCTACCGAATGCCTCCAAATATGGCAGGAGTACGAAATAGGAAACCTCTTCTGCTGGGAGTTCCCACAGGCCAGCACTCAAGAGCTACAAGATACTACTCCCATGGATATATATGAAATGAGAACAGCTAAGAAGATCTATCAGATCTTTAGGCATGCACCATGGTCGATCTCCAACTTGGAGTATGTTAGAGTCTCAGACTTCAGAGACCTGTCATCCCACCATATCAATGCACTAGAAGCCAGGGTGACTACAGAAGCCCAGTCCACTATCACCCTCAACAGTGAAGAAGTAGAAGACTTCTGGCACCCTATCCTCCAGGACAACCCAGATCAATTCCTGAAAGGATTGATCTCAGTATTCTAAGGCCCAAGCATCTAGGTTAGACCACCCCAAGACCCCACATTTATTCCCTATTTTGTGGAAGAGAACCTCATAGACTGGAGAGCTCCAGATCTCCTTATTCCTGATTTTCCCACTACAGCCGAATGTGATGATGTCATCGGCAATGACATTATCCTGCATGATATCGACATATGCGAGACACATGATGAAGTACATGAAAACAATGAATTCGCAGATCTCATCTCCTTCAGTGATGATGATGATGAGGATGAAGCCCCTATGGTCCTGAACTTTCTGCTCTAAGTTCTTTGTTACACTGGATAATACCAGCACCAGTATTCTCATGTAACACTGGATAATGCCAGCACTGGTATTCTGAGGTGATATAAAATTGTTCCAGCACCAGTATTTTGATGTAACACTAAATAATACTAGTATCCTGAACCTGTACAACCATCAGTACTGACCCTGGAACTTAGTAGTTTTAGTTATTGGAATTTATATTTAGCTTTATATCTTAGCAACTATTGAATTATATTTTGTATAAATATCCCTCTTATTTCCTCTGAAATAAAGCCAGTTCTGGTTTTCACTTACACACACTTCCTTGCAAGCAATCTAAGAGATAACAAGACAGTTTAAAGATAAGAAGTTTAAGGACTATAAGACCTTGGAAAGGCACTCCAATAAGAACTTGCTTATAACAAACTTGAGTTAGTCTAAGAGATATACCTTGAAGAGAATCTGGTATATTTGAAAGACTCAATGACTACTACGTGACAATATATAGTTAAGAAATCCTCAGAAAAAGATAATAAGAAAGATAACCTCTAAGAACTACTCAAGAAATACAAAGATGTTTTCTAAGAACCTCAAGGACTATTACTTATCTAAGCAGTAAAATATAGTATTGAAACTATTTTCAGAACAGATCTTCTCTACTATGAAATCTATCAACTAGTCTAATCTGAGCTAGAAATTCTCAAGAAATAATTAGCAGAATTAGCAAGCAAAAGTCTCATTTATCTATCAAAATTACTATATGGTACACCAATCCTCTTTATTTACAAAAAGTATTAATTACCCAGTACTCAATAAGATCTCTATCAAGAACTAATATATACTCTCACAAATTGATAAACTACTCAACCAAGTATATAAGATCAAGACCTTTTCACTTATTGACTTTATATCTGGATATTATCAAATTTAGATAAAAAAAAAGATATCTCCAAGACAGTCTTTTGAATAAGATTTAGATACTATAAATTCTATATAATACTATTTGGCCTCACCAATGTACCAGTAATCTTCTAAATACTGATAAATAATATTTTTTATAAATACTTTAAGGTATTCATTCTGGTCTATCTAAAAAATATTCTGATATATAGCATAAGTAGTATTATCTACCAATAATACTTATAAATAATTTTTGACATACTCTATAAATATAAGTTCTTAGCAAAAAAAAAAAAAGAATTTTTTTTTCTTTAAGAAGAAAATCAAATACCTAGAATATATTATCTCAGAAAATAGTATTACTATCAATCTCAAGAAGATACAAGTAATCTGTAATTAGCCTATCTTAAAGACTCTTAAGTCTCTATAAAAATTCAATAGACTAATAGAATATTATAGAAGATTTATTCAAGGATTCTCTATAATTATCTCTCTACTCACAAGCCTCACTAAGAAGAGAGCCAATATTGAAAAAGAATAAATAGAAGAATATACTATAATTATGAATACCCTTAAGAGAATACTAATTGATATACTAATTTTAATCAGTTTCAATCTAATAAGACCTTTTATAATTACTACTGATGTTTTAAATATTACCATTAGAGCTATCCTAACTTAATATAAATACTCTGTTATCTATCTATCTCAGAAACTTAATGAATATAAAAGGAACTATACTATATAAAATAAGGAACTCTTTGCTATTATCTGATCTCTATAAATATAGAGCTATTTTCTTCTTGGCAAAATATTTACCTTATAGATAGATCATCAAGCTCTCTAATATATTCAGATATAGCTAATTTTTATAGAAAGACAGATCTGATAGATATAGATCCTTGTATTCTTTGATATTGAAATTAAGTATATTACTGAAACTAAGAATGAAGTAACTAATATACACTCCCAAAGTACTCAGAAAGATAATCATACTGTAATTAGCAATATTGTTACTGGTCTATTTAAAGAAGTCAAGAAGAAGTATACTAAGAATGCTAATATATAAAAAATTACTAAATAAATCCTCAAAGAAAGTAGCAATATTATAAAGAAGATCTATAAGAATATATTCATTTAAAACAAATATATATCTCTTGACAATATAAGAATTTAGATCTCTAACACTTCTATCTGCTTATGAATCTTATAAGAACTATATGATAAATCTATAGCTAGATATATAAGATTTAATAAGATATATTAGTATATTGCCTGAGACTTTTACTAACTTAAAATAACATCTAATATCAAGAATTATATTATATCTTATAATATCTATCAAAAATATAAGTCTAGTAATCAGATATCAGCTGGTACAATAACAGTACTAGAAATAGTATAGTTATTTATTGATAATATGTTCTGCTTTCATAGACTACTATCAGCAATTATCTCAAACTAAGATATAAAATTTACAAGTAACTTTTAATAAGTACTCTTTAAGAGCCTAGATGTATAACTGAAAATATCTATAATATACTATGTACCTACAAATAAATGGCCAGATAGAAAGAACTAATTGAACTCTGAAATAGATATTTAGTATCTATTATAGCTATAAGCAAAATAATTGAGATAAAATACTAACTCTAGCTAAATTTATATACAATAATAGCTTAAGTATAAGTATTAAGATAATATTATTTTATCTAAACTATGGATAATATTTACAAACTTCTATAGTTGCCATCTGAACTACAGTACTAACTATGTATAAAATTACTAATACTATATAAGATAATATCTAGCAAGTACAAGATACTCTCATAAAGATATAAAAATACAAGTGGTATATACTGATAAAAATAGAAGAGAAGTTATCTACAAAAAAGAAGCAAAAGTATTACTCAATATCTAATATCTGACCCTAGATAATACAGATCTCAAAAAGAAGTTTAAACTCTGCTATATTAGACTATTTAAGATTCTTAAAAAATATAGACCTATTGTATATAAGTTAGATCTCTTAGCAATATTAGAAAGAATCTATCTAGTATTATATATATATATATTTCTCAACTTTAATCATATACTCTAAACATCTTTAAAGAAAGAACTGTACTACCTCCAGATCTAGTAATTATTGATTAGCAACTAGAATATAAACCCACCTGAAAAACAGTCACCTATGTATATCAGTACTGTACTTACTGGAAAGCTTGCCAAAGTCCAGAGAGCTCTACTATAAGTACTGAAGACCTATAGATAATCTATACTGATACTTGATATCCAAGGTCAGCCAACATTCTATGTAGCCTGTGATACACTAAGATGATACCTTATTGATAATGGCAAAAGGAAGAAGATACTATATCAAAATAAATATACCCTAGATATAGCCAGAGATATATACTAGAGATTATAAAAAAGTAGAAAAAACACTGATCTGACATCAATAAAGAGGTAACTTATCACTATTACCTCTCTTCCACCATACCCTTGCAGACACAGCAAACCAACCCAAGGTAGGGGGGTAAAAGTAGGGAAAAAGAGACTCAGAAGATTGCCCACCAACCTTATGACCAGTGTGGTAGTGGAGAAAGAGTGTGGCCTTCCCTCCATCTCCTTCTTCTTCAACTATAGCTCAGGTTTTGGCCCTCTTATTGATCCTTCTGGTCCTCCCCTGGCTCCTGTTGCACCCCCTCCTTCCACTAAATATATCTTAGTTCACAGTTATAATATCTTATATAGTAATTATATAATAAAATTTATTACTGGTTGAAGCGTCTCTGTGATGTCATGCGCCGTGTGACCTTGACAACTTTACAATTGTTTCAGTTCTTCGCTCCATCACCAAACATTTTCTTTACAACCATGGCGTCCGATTCTAGCAGGCGCCACTCCTTCGACTCGTGTTATTCGTCCGACCGGGGGTCGGCGTCTAATAGCGACACCCCTGCCAAGCTCCTGCCCGAGTGGGACTCGCTCACCTTCGCGACTTTCACCTGCTCGCCCGGCCTTGTCAACACGGGCTTGACGTGTTTTATGAACGCAGTTTTGCAGTGTTTGGTTGGGGTTCCGTGCCTCGCGCAGCACTTCAAGGAGGGTGAACACAGCAGCTCCTGTAAGTTTTTTTTTTTGGTTAGATGGTCGCTCTTTTCTTGGTGTCGACATTGCTTACTTTTTTTAGTAGTGAAGTTTGTGGTTGTTTGATGATTGACAACTATTTGCTAATGGTTCATTAGGCTCAACCAAGCCCGCACCCTGTATCCTCTGCGTGCTCGAGTACACGGTGACCATGTTGGTCGACAGAGGTCTCGCCGGGCAGCAAGACGAGGTTCTTCACCCGACAGACCTGGAAGCCTTCCTCCTGCGTAAGTAATCATATTTTATTTGCTACTTCGAGTCCCATCAACGGTTTTCATCCTTTTGTTTACGCGACGTTTGCATTATTATACCCTTTTTTTTTTTTTTTTTTCAATAGTCCTCTTCCCAGATCGTCCCACTGGGCATCAGTGCCAGGAAGACGCTCATGAATTTTTGACAAAGCTGGTAGATCTTTGCAGCGAGTGCACCATTACTGCGGGCAGCAGGTTTTTTTTTATTTTTGAATTCAAGTGTATTAAGTTCAGGATTTTATGGTGGAGAGGATGAGAAAGAAAGCCACAATACGATTAATAAGTGTGTTGTTGATATCCACGCTGAACCAAAAATCTCACGCATGCCTTCCGTTTTTCCATTCAATAGGCTGGAGCAATGTACACTCTTTCGTCAGGCCTTCGGGTTCCAAATCGAGACCCAAACCTCCTGTGGCCACCACGTTTCCACCCGCTCCGATTTCCTAATAGATCTCGCTCTCGAAATCGCCAATATGGATACGTTGGAGCAGTGTCTCGCGCACTTCACGAGGGTAGAGCCGATGGTCGGTGAGAATGCATACTGCTGTGACGGGTAGGTTTGACATGGTTTTGGTATAAGTCTCTTTGGGCACCGCGGAGAGAAGCGCGGGCTTTTTCGCGTGTGCTTTTGATATAGTTTCGATTGCTGACAAATTGTTACATTTTCTAATCACATTACCCAGATGCGCCGCCTATGTCGACGCCGAGCGGCGCGACTTTTTCAGGGAGGCCCCTCAGGTGCTAGCGGTCTCCTTGAAGCGGTTTCTCGATACCGGAGAGAAGGATACTCGGCCAATCTTGTTTCCCGTGGCGCTTGACCTCCGCCCATTTATGACGGTTGGTCAAGACGAGGCCGTGGGCAAATACGAGCTATGTGGTGTAGTTGTACACAATGGGTCGAATATCTACGGCGGTCACTATACGGCCTACGTGAAGTCGCCGTCGAGTCAGTGGCACTTCTTTGACGATGAGAAGGTGCCTTTTTTTTTTTTTTTTTTTTTTTGTGTGGAGGGAAGAGGATAGCATGATAACGTGATCCGAAGAACGTTTCCTATTCATTGGCTGATCATTCACCATCATTTCCTTCACATTCTATTTCGTCCTTCAGGTGAAGCCCGTCGACGTGCAGGAGGTTCTGCAGCAGCAGGTCTACTTGGTCTTTTACAACCAAGTAAAACAGGCCGTCGCAGGAACGAAGCACAAGTCCGGCGAGGATGGCGCTGAGGTTACCGAGGCACGCAAGCGCATCCGGAAGCATAGCTCTGACTCTGGCATAGAGAATAGCGCGAGCGAGCGCGAGCGGCGGGGTGAAAAACAGGCGCGAGAAGGGAGCGGGTGGAATAGTGAGGATGAGGAAGAACGTGAGGGTCGAGGCAAGCGACCGCATGGCAAGCAGGTTCACGGGTTTGATGGAAAGGATGAGGAAGCGGGAAGGAGAGACGGCGAAGACGAGAGGGAGGATGGGTTGACCGGGGGGGAGCACTGTAGGACGCAGGAGGGCGAGGGCGAGAGTGAGAGTAACTCTGGGAGCAGCAGTGGTTCGGATAGCAGTGGGTCGGATAGCAGCTCTGATGACTCCGACACCTCGAGCTCGAATTCGAGTGATGACAAGAAAGGCGAGGAGGGCGAGGGCTGTGGGAAGGAAAAGGGCAAGACCGATTGCGAGGAGAGCGAGGGCAAACTCCAGCCCCAGCAGGGTGACGGAGAACCTGCCACCGTTAAGGGTGTCCCGATCCCGCGCGCGGAGTTCACATATACACCCTCTGTTAAGTGGGATGTCGGGGCGGCGCAGGGTCTAGTGGACGAGGAAGACGAGACACTTGGGCCGGGGGGAACGGCAGAAGAGGTGAAGGCGGAGGGGGAGGAATGGAGGGACGTTATCAGCGTCTTTCCGGGCGAAGAACTCGCATTCAACCTGCAAGTGGCCGAGGCGACGAAGGATGAGAGACACTCCTTCACCGGGAAGGACATGCATTATCAGTACGGCGGCAAGAGGCTGCCTTACGTCACGGTATCTCAAGAGGAGTCGGCTGAGAATGAGGGTGAGGATGATATGTTGGCGGATGACGATGGCGATAACGATGACGAACCGGAGGAGAGCAAGCGCGACCAGCAGCACGTCTTCGACAGCAAGGTGGAGCACCCGCATTTTGGGGGCAAGAGGCTCCAGGCGTTTATCATGTCCCCTAATGATGCGTCGAACCGCGAGGAAGCTGAAGCCACAATAGGCGACGATAGAGGTGATGGTGAGGATGGAGAGGCGGCGAAGGGATGAAGAAGAAGGTCGAGTCCCCGCGTACCAGCGGCAAAACAGCCTCAGAGACGGAGGACGATGGTGGTGACGTTTGTGAGCCCGTCGGAGGAGAGGTGGCCGAGGCCGATGGGGAGGTGAATGAGGTGGCGGAGAGAGGAATAGAGGGAGGCTCAGAGAACTTGCTGGATATTAGCGACCTTAGTGCGGAAGCTGGCGGCGCAGTTGCAAAAGGGTGGAAGAGATTTTGGCGGGAAAGAGCAAGGTGAATTCATTATATTGGCTCCCATATATCCGACGCTCGCATCCGGATGCAGCACAAACAATAGGCCTTTGCATCCAAGAGCAACAGACCCGTCATCGGGAAGAACATTCGAAGGGAGCGTACCAACACTGAAGAACCAACCCACAAGATCATCAGATGGAATAAGCCCGTCTAAGGCAGTACACCAAAGTCATGAAGCAAGCCACTAAGACCATCGGAGCGAAGCCAGGCCAGGCCGTCACAGAACGGAAGCAGCGCTACACGTCAGAGTGCATCATCACATCTTCACGTCATCCTCACGGTATGGTCCCATCAGTGCTGGCACCCCTTGTCACTCATGGTGTAATCACCGGGACCTTACGTCATGATGAATTATGTATCAATCCCAACTAAACGGAGTCTGACACGGCTGGCGGATATAATTTCAACGCAATCCCCAAGCCCTAGAGATGCCATGATGGCATCACATTGTTTTCGGTAGTGCAAAGAACACAATTTACCAGGTAATCTTACTAACGCATGCTTGAAGGGCGCGATAGTCGGGTGTTGGATTAAAGTGCCCATATTAATTATGCTTTGAATTGTAGCATATCGTCGTACGCGATTTGTGGCGTGATATTACCGCCTTGATGCGTGGAGTCTACTTCCCCTCAATACGTGAAAGGCCTAATTTGACGAAACTTCTCTACATATCTGCATTCACTTAGTGGAATTGTACAAAAGTCAAAAATAGAATTGTAATTATTGTAATTATTGTATTCCATTTCGAACTACATTCATGACCAATTAGACATGTCAGTCGTAACCCTTGTAATTATCTTTCACAATATCCTCCCGACACGTATTTCCCACAAAAATAAAATCTGTCAGTAGCATCATTATTCTTCTGAGAATGATCAACGAAAATGTCGCCAAAATCGGTGACTAACAACGGCCAAAATGCCTGTCAAGATGTCCATATCTCATACTTATGACAAAACGTGTGGCCACGTGACCAGACAGGCTAGATCGTTATAAAAGACGTGCGGCAACCCGGATTTTCTGAAATATGCTGTTTCCTATATAGCATCTTCATGAATATTTCCAGTCATGAATTGAATGTCGGACAATAAAACGTTTATCATTTATTCTTTGGCAAATTTAATTGCAATTGTAGTATTAAAATCAGTCATGCTAGATTGCACGGGGGTATAAATCTAAGTGCAAAACAAGCGACACTCTTTAGCAAGTGTTTGTCCTGGCGTTCGGTGGGTTCGGGATCCCTGTATATGGTAGGCATTTGAGAAGGTCAGCAAAGTGATTGTCAGGTACAAAAGAGTAACTGTTTACCAGTCATACTCACAGCCTTGTTGGACACCGAGCATATAGTTCCACTCCTCGTAACCCGACTCAATCTTGAAGTTCCAGAACACCCAGCCACCTCTGTAGAAAGAGATGAACGTTAGCTGTTCGTCGGCCAAAACCAATTCGATGGCCGTTGCTGCCAGTAACAACATACTAACCCAGCCTCGTAGGCATCCATCTGCTTCTCGGTGAACTGCCTCAAGAAGTTCTTGTAGCTCGAGGGCCAGTTTTGGTAAGACTTGCCGCCGGTTTGAGACGCGCCGTACGAGATGGTGCCGAGAGACCACTCGCCCGTTATGGTCCACAGATTCTTGTTACTCGTCACAACCCTGGACTTGAGAGTGCAAGTATAGTCGAGATGCTGTTGTGCGGACCAGCCTTTCATGTTGCTGGCAAAAGCCTGATACTGATGGGTGTCGAGAGAGACGTTCTGGTAGGCCGGGGGCTGCATGAATCCGTTCCAGTAGCTGGTGATGTCTAAGAACGCGTCGTGGATCATGATGTTGGTGCTGGTGAACGCGCGGATGTTCGCGTAGGCGGTTGTGTAGTACTCCTTGAGGACGGACACGTCGATTCCCCAGTTGGCCGGCTCGTTGATGAGCTCGATGGAAAGCACAGTCGAGCCATAAGGAGCGGCGGTGAGGATGGTGGCGAGCTGGGTGATTACTTTGAGACTACGCTGGACATTGGAACCCGAGAAGCCACCGGAGGTCCAGTTGATGGCACCTTGGCGACCGCTGTTGTCGAATCCGTTCTAGAAGTAGGGAGACGGTATACGAGAGACGGGTAGGTGTTGGTAACAACCTCGGTTTGCCATTTATGCTACTGAAGAAACATGCCGCCCCAAAGCTTGGGTGAGTTTGCGTACCTGAGAACCAGGGACACCGTGCAAGTCGACAAAGACGTACATGCCGTACTTGGCGGCCCAGGTTATGGCCTTCTTCACGTAATCAACCTGAAGACCGGAGACGTATGGCTCACCGCCAGACACGTCGAGGGCCCAGTAGCCAATCGGGATGCTACGGGGGAATAAAATATTTATTTGGAAACGAGATTCCATCGAGCAAAAGTATGCCAGTGGAGTCATTAATGTGATTAGGACTCACCGGAGGAAATTAAGACCGTATGACGCCAATTGTTTAATATCACTCTCCGTCACCCAGGTGTCCCAATGTGCAGTCAGGGCGCTCTGGGCGGCAGATTTTCCAAGCGTCTGGCAGAAGGTGTATTCGTCGGCGGCATTGGGGGCGTATGTGTTAAAGATCGAAGGCTTGATCCCTAGTGAATTTTAAGTAAAAATTAGCTTGCTGTAGCGATCAAATTTATGAAACTACGGTTCGGAAAATCATCTTACATTTTTCAAGAACCAGCCACCTTTAAAAGGCAAAATAAATAATATCGGCGTTAAAAAAGGTGTAACCTAAAACTTCATTGCTTGAAATCTTATATTTTGTATTTTTCTACCTACCCTCCCATATTGACACCACGCATCTTCGTCGTGCCAAACACGAACGACTTGGACGTCGGGGGGACAGAAAGTGTCCAACGCTGGTTGCTGGTGTAGGCGCAAGACCACAGTTGAATGGTGCCGCCGTTAGCGGTGCTGTGATCTTTGACGTCGAGGCACTGCCCGGAATTCTCAGACAAGATGGCATAGGAGCCGTCGCCCTGCGGAAGCAGCGACCACTGCTGGTTGGAAAGGCCGGCGTAGCACTGCCACTGTTTAAGTGCGGCGCCGTTGGTTGAGACACCTCCGTTGTCAAGGCACAAGCCGCTGCCTTTGTTGGTGATGGTGTAGTAACCATTACCGACCGAATTGACGGTCCATTGCTGTGCAACACAACACACAGGTGCATAAGGTAAGTTGCGCTAACGTAAAATTAATTTTATGACGTATATACAAAAGAGGAAATCGGATTGCAAACCTGGTTCGCGTCAGAGTTCGTGCAAGTCCACTGCTGCTGCAAATTGCCATTGGCCGTGCCGCCGTCCTTGTTATCAAGACACAGGCTGGAGGAGGAAGATACAATGGTGGTGGAGGTCGAGTCCCGTGCAACCAGAGGGTGAGCTAGTGAGAGCATGGAGTACATGGAATTAGTCGTGATTGGTGATTGGGCGGTTGAGCGGAGCCAACCTTCGAACTATTCTATTTTGAAAATCATACCAGCAACACCAGTGATGCTGAGGCTTGCAAGAAGGAATACGCTAGCGACCGCGGCCGCGTTGATCACCGATTTTCCGATAGCCATTATTAAGGTAGCAGATGTCGTTTGCAATATGGAATGTCGCGGTATTTATACAAAAAATTGGAGCTCATGAGCGATAATTTTCAACTGAAAGTGTACCAGTGTACGAGCTCATATCGGCCAACCGAAGTTTAATAAATTTAAAACATCATTTCATTCGGTCGAACCCATTAGGATGTGTACGTCGATCATCAGATGATTCATCTTCGAGACGAGGAATATTTTCAATCGCAGCCATCGCTAGTCCCGTTTGCTGGTTGAACGTAGAAGGTTTTTCCCACCGCAAAGTCGAACCTCCATGAGTGCAATTCTATAAGTGCAACCCCTCTCTAGGCTCAGTCCCAAGCAAGCTTTTTCCAGATACCTCTATATGTGAGTTCCCTCTATAAGTGCAAGACATAACTAGTATTCTGCTTAGAAATCTGAAATACCGGACAATTAATTCCTAATTGGTATTATTGATTACCGGCTTGCTTGTGACTTATACGGCTTATGCGACTTATATAGTTACAGCTTGTGTTTGTGGCTTGTATGGCTTATGTGACTTATGCGGCCCATCGACTTATAGTTACATTGTGTGACTCATGAAGTTGTGGCTTGTGTGGCTTGCTTGTGCCTATGTGACCTTTTTTTTTTTTTTTTTTTTTCCCACTAGTGGCCTATGTGACTTGCGAGGTATCAAGGGTTAGGGGAATTAGTCTTTCATTTCTCATGATCAGTTGCTTCTACTGTGTAGGGTAAGCCAACAAGCAAATGTAGGATGGTGTGATCAAACAATTTGCACAGTTTGGGTACAAGCACACCGTTGTTCGTGCGTGGCGAGAACCAAAAACCCAAACACGATAATCGCAATCGGTTGAACGGGCTTCATGATCCGATGCCATGTCTTATTTGTAAAATTATTTATAGCGAAGAAAGCACGCTCAGCCATGTGGTAAATTTCGCAACACAAACAATTTCCGCCACCTTCCTTTTTCGATTTTCCCAGTTAGTTAAATTTATCCAGAGATATTCATCTCGGAGATGTTGGAAAGGAAGAAAACATTACCCAAATCCGCCGGTGGCAAAAACTTTCTTGACAGACCAATAGAAGGAACTTCCAATTGTGCGACATATCACGCCTAAAATATCCCGTTAAACTGTTGGACATTTCCATCTCCACATTGGGAGTTGAAGCGTGCGGTTGAAACGTCCGCTGTTTTTTTTTTTTTTTTTTTTTTTTTTTGGCAACGCATCTGTTTAAATTTTTCGACAGATCGTGAGCGGTGGGAAGACAGAGGGTCGCGTTCCAAAAGGTGATAAATTTTGAAATTTGTCTGGGAAAGGAGGAATCAATTAATGTAGAGTTTTGCAACGGAGGTTAGGGGCTTTGCGTGGCCCCTGATTGTAACTTGTGGCGTTAGAGTTGTCGTAATTGAGAGAAAATGAATATTGCATGTGAAAGCCATACGAGGCTTATTCATCTTCTAAAACTTTGATATGATTTATTTTATTTTATTTTATTTTCATAGAAATAGCTTCATGAACGATAAGTAAAGTAACAGTGTTATCCCATCTTCGTGGTGCAGATCAGGTCTGTCGATTACATATACCTTCACTTCAACCTGCTACATAATCTGAACGAGCCCTAGAGAAACACTCGTACCGGTCGATCAGCACTGGCATCCACACGACGATTTCAATTATAGCCGAAGCCCGGAGAGCACGAGCCGCCACCGTACACCAGACGGCACGAACCTTACATGTTTACCCGAACCGACTTCGTACGTGAACAGTCGACCGGGATCTCCTCCAAATGTGCAAATGCTCAGAAAAAAAAAAAAAAAAAAAAAAAAATCCCTCGCATGCCGATGCATTTGATTTGGTTATAATTCGGACTCGAGAGCAGATCCATAATACTAATATCAAAAAGGCCAACCAATCAGCACCGTTCATTCCTTATGCTGTTTATAAATAATCATTGCGATCAGTGTACCTGTAAGCAAATGGTTTTGGTTAGCATGCGGATGCCAAGGGGGGCTCAGCCTCTTGTGGAAATTATTAAATGCATAGTGTTCGGCGAAACTTTAAACCACACCACGTGACTTAATGGTGTGACTGCCGCCAAATTCTGAAGGTCATCCAATAGTCATGTGCTTATTAAATTACATCACTAAAAATTATTGTGTGATAATATTTTTTGACAATAATATGGCCAGGAATTAGACCATCATGAGTAAATCCAAATTCAGATAAAGAGATCTGATACTAATTTATATTATTAGTTTTTATTAAAAAATTATTAATTTTTATCTAAAATAAAGACTATATTTTAAATAAATTAAAAAGTAAATAGTATATATAACATAGTAGACAATAATTTTGAAAGTATAGTAGATTTTTTTTATTATAAATATTTAATCTTCTTTGACTTCTTAGAGTTCTCAAATATAGAGATAAGTGAGTTTAAAGTATACATATCTATCTATAGGCTTATTAGTTCTTTTGTCTCTTTGCTTTTAAACTATTTTAATTTGATATTTATTCACTCTAAATACTGAAGATATTTATATAAGTTTACTAATTATATAGTAGCTAGTTAAGACTTCTTTTCCTATAAGTTATTTTGTATAGTTATGAAATCTATATCTATATAATCTGTAATCTATATAATCTATAATTATAAGCTTTATATAGTTATACTTTTTGTATAATTATATAAATTACACAACTTTGAGATTAGATAACTACTAACTATAATACTATACTATATCAAAAATTAGATTTAGATACTATAATTAAATATCTATCTTCTGATTATACTTCTTAATTTAAATCAACTATTACAACTTTCTTCTAAATAAGTAATTTTATTTTTGAATTACTTTATTCAAACTTCTAAGCTTTGATTAGTTATATATTCTTATACTATATAATTTACTTAATTATGTTCTCTCAATGATATCTTTTTATCTATTAGAAATTTTCTTAAACTACTCTTCAGAAATAGACCAGAGCTTACTTATCATCTTTGAATAGTTTATAGATCAGTTTGATAATAGTAATTTAGATATAAAATATCTGATACTTGGTAATTTACTTTTCTTTAGTTATGTTTTTTTTTCTTATTTAGTAATTATTCTAGCTTAAATACTTTTAAAACTTGATATAGTATTAATAAACTCTAAAGTATAATATATATATATAATAGGTAAGTCTATATAATACTTTAAATACTATCAAATAATTTTTTTATAGCTAATAACTCAGTAGAATATTATTGTCTTTCTATAGCTTGCTATATAGTACTAGTGATCTTGAGAGCTATAATAGTACTTTATTGGTTAGCTATAGTACTTCTTGAGTTAGTTTTAGTAAATAGTAGTAGAGATGATTATATCTGATAGTTTTTATAGCTAAAAGATAGTTATATTTATATTTTATATAAAGTAAGATTCTTCTTACTTAAGCTTTAGTTTTTGTAAATATGAAGCTTCTACTATATATTTTAATATATCAAGACTTTGTCTCTTATATTGATAATCTTCAAAAGCTTATTAATCTTTTCTATATTATTCTATTATAATACCTATATCTTGATTATATAATATTTAGTCTTTTTATTTATTTAGTATAATTTCTATATATATCTTAGTATCTACTTATTTTTATACTATATCTCTATTAGATAATAAAATTTCTTCAGAACTTTCTTTTCTGAATAGTAATTTTCAAGAGATAAAGTGGATGCTTTGTGATTATAAATCTCTAAGAGCAGATAATACTATTGACAGATAGTAGTTTCAATTTTTATAGTTATTACAGATCTTAGTAATACTATTCTTAAGAGTCTTATTAGTTCTTTATATTTATCTATTTTTTTTAAAGATAATAAGCTATAGTTCAAATATGCTAAATCTTATACTTCTTATAGAAAACTTCAAAAAGCTAGTTTATAAATTCTATTTTACTATCTATTATTACTTAATTTGGGGTTTTGAATTAACAGATGATTTCTCTATAGAAAAAATTAGTAATTGACTGTGTATTGGCTTTCTCGAGAGATTTTGCTTTTATCCAATTTATAAAGAAATCTATAATAAGAATGATATATTAATTAATAGTCAATATCATAAGTAGAGAACTAATTATATCTATTGTAATATATATAAATAGTACTGATTCTATGTCCACTAATTCTAGTATCTGATTTTATTAGTCTTACTTCTGTTTCTAATATTTGTTACAGATCTTGACAAATTATCTGATATTTTCTTCACTATATTGCTTTTCTTACTTTATTATAGATATTTTTTCCTCCTAAATAACTAAGTTTATATATATACTGATTTTATTACTTATTTCTTCTTATACTCTGATATAACTAGTAGTTTTTCTTTCTTTAGTATTTCTCTATTGATTTTGAATTATTTTCAGATTCTATTGATAATTATTTATATCTATTCTTTTAGATATTGAGGTATCTTTTACTATTCTAGATAGGTGATAATTCTATAGTAAAGTTTCTTATTTATATCTTCTTTACTAGTTATCAGTCCTTCAGAGTATCTGTAAGAGAACATCTATAGCTATATTATAGACTTGCAGTTTTATAATCCATCTAGTAAATATTTCTTTAGGTTTAATAGTCAACAATAAGATAAGAGCTGAGTAGTCTGTCAGAATAGTAAAGTATCTTCCTATAAGATAGTAGTAGAACTTTTCTATAGCTCAGATTAGTACTCTCAATAAATCAAATTAAATCAAATGTCTAATTTAATTTGAGATTCAATTTGAACTCTATATTTTAAAATATAATAACTTAATAAAAATATATTCAAATTTAATAATCTTTAGCTTGTTAGATTTCTCTATATAAGAGAAATCTAATAAGCTAATGATCATTAAATTTGAACATATTTTTGTTAAGTTATTATATTTCAAAGAATAAAGTTTAAATCAGACTCTCAATTTAATTTAATTTAAATGATCCTCAATTTGATCTGATTTAAATTGATTCAATTCATTTGGGAGTACTATATAAGATACTCTAATTTATATAATTTATATTCTCTTTCTTCTCTATAAGTTCCTCAGCTAAGATATATAATTATATACTCAACTTTATCCTTCTTTTATATAAGGATAGCTCTTAGTTAAACTGAGCTTAAATCTGTTTGCAAGATGAACTCTTGAGATCAGTTAAGTCTTCTCAAAATAAATATCTGGGTCAATTGATCTTGAGGTATTTAAAAGCTTATTACTGCCTACTAGTCTATTTAAACTTAACATTCTTCTTAAATAGTTTATAGATAGAGCCTATAATATTGAAAAATTCTTTGATAAATCTCTATAATAGGTAATAAGTCTTATGAAGACTTGAGCTTTAGTAACTATAATAGGTCTTGGGTAGACTACTACTACTTAAATCTTAATGAGGTCTATATAAGTTTCTGTCTGATTAATAATATGTTTAAATTAGAAGATCTCAATTTCTGTAAACTTGTACTTCTTGAGCTTAATAAACAGATCATGCTCTTTTAATTTCTACAGAATTTAGTAAATATAGTTCAGATATTTCTAGACTATCTTATATATTATCTATATAGACTATTATTTATTTTTTTATATTATTATAGAAAATCTTATTCATAATTCTCTATAAGCTTGCTAGGGTAATATATATTCTAAATAGTATTCACAAATAGAAATAGGTTCTATTTAGAGTAATAAAGGCTAACTTTTTGTTAACTTTCTTTATAAGGCTGATTTGATAGAATCCTGAGTATAAATCTAAGATAGTATAGTATTGTGTCTTATTTTCTAGTATTACTAGAATATTGCTAATGAGGAATAGTAGTTGGTGATTTTTTTTGATAATCTCATTAAGTTTTTTATAATCTGTACAGAGTTTTAGAGCAAATTCTCCTAGCTTACTTTCTTTTTTCAGAGCTAGTATAATTGATAAGGATTATAGACTAATGGCTTTCTTAATGATACCAGCTTCTTCTATCTACTTGATTTCTTCTTAGAGCCATTTATAATAAGTTGGTAAAATAGATCTTACTCTTTAATAGATTGACTCTATATTTTCTATATCTATATTATAATAGTAGTATAGTATCTTTTCTTTGATATTCTTGAAGTTAGTGGTAAAAAATCTTCAATTTTATACAGAAGCTTCTTGAGTTTCTTTTTGAGTAGAAATTTATTTCTAATAGTATAGCTGTACTTGTCTATAATTTCTAGTACTTCTAAATAAATCAAATCAATTTGAATCAAATTGAATTAAGGATCATTCAAATTAAATTGAATTGGGAATTTTTCAAATTTGAATAAAGTTCAAATCAAATTAAATTTGAATCAAATTGAGGGTCTAATTCAAACCCTATTTTTTAAAATATAATAACTTAATAAAAACATATCCAAATTTAATAATCTTTAGCTTATTAAATTTCTTTTATATAGAGAAATATAATAAGCTAAAGATTATTAAATTTGGATGTGTTTTCTTCAAGTTATTATATTTTAAAAAATAAAGTTCAAATTGAATCTTGAATCAAATTAGACCTTTGATTCAATTCATTGAGAGTACTAGTAATTTCTTTCTTTTTGTAGTCTAGTTTAATGATCCTGATATTAATAAAAACTTCTCTTCTTATAGATCTGAATTCTTTCTTTTCTCTTTTTATTTCCTCCAGCTTCTCTACTTCTAAGATCTTAGATTATAGTACTGAAAAGATCAGTATTTGTATCAGCTAGTTCTTTTTCTTAACTACAAATAAAACTGTAGAGTTGTATTTTTTAGTAATAAGTAGAATTTTTCTGATATAATTAGAATTAATAATTTCTCCTTTCATAGAGATTTCACTTTTGACTAAATCACTCCCTATCTTGAGTATTTTAACATAGTCCTTGAGAATAGTTATTTTTAGATCAATTGTAAGTAGGATAGTTATCTGAGATTTAAGAATTATCTCCTCAACTATAGTAATATCTATTCTGGTAACATTATCTGACTTATATTCTTACAAGACTATATTAGAGTAAATTCTCTAGATTTTGATCTTGATTTCTTCTTTATCATTACTATCTTTTAAAAGAGCTAGTGACTCATTCTCCTAATCTTTCTTTTCTTGCTACTTCTATCTCCTTTTCTTCTCATCATAATAAATTTTATAGATCTTAGCAATACATTTATAGTACTCATCTATGTACTTTATATAGTATATCTGAATTTTATGAGAGCAGACTCCTTGTGAGATATATCCTTTAGTAATCTTTTTATATCAGTCTTCTTTACTAATTTATCTGATCTTCTTCTTCTAAGTAGTTATTATATAGGTTTCTTTTTGTTTACTATCTTCTTTCTCCATTTTAGAGAGTAATTCTTTATTGATATTGATTGAGATTCTTATCTTTCT
>RBNI01000208.1:0-37374 GCA_003990745.1 Jimgerdemannia flammicorona | reverse complement strand
AATATGTATCAATAATTTCTGTCACATTAAATTAGCTCAATCCCATCTTCAACGTCACGATTTATTACATAGACATTAGGATAGACAGACAAATCTCACTGTGTATTCTTGGCTGAGTGGCTTTGTGTAATAAACAAACCTCGTCGAATGTTAGCGCCGCCGACGGGCTTCACAAAAATAACGGCTTACATAATTGTAGCATTGCTAAAAATAATTTACGGCCCGAAATTGAAATTGGAAACACACAGTCCGCCTCGCCTCGAAATATCGAAAGGCGCAGTCATGTAAAGCCCATGTGTACCAGAAGACGGTGAATGAAGACCCCTGTACTCTGGAAGAGAAAAAAGACAACACCTGACGTTGGTCAAGGAAGGGGGTGGATCTTACTGAAGTTTTGGCGGATGACTTTCGATGTTCAACAAATGGTAGGGTCGAAGACGTGTGATAGACGAAATAATCAAGATGGTTAAGTGTATCTCACTGCATCAGTGCATATACAAATAAAATAGAATTTCCTTGCCTATTCCCTCAAATTTATCCGGGAGTAGCCGACGCCGTTAATCGTATATACCTCCGGAATTCCCACGATCTCATACCAAAACAAGAAATTTTCCCACATAATTATCATGAGCCGAATCACGCTAGCTAACACAACAGTTGGCTGATAACAGGAAATGACGGTTGCCCATACAAGTTATCCTTTTTCTGATTGGTGAGGTTTGGATGATTTAAGCAATGTTAATGCACACAAATCTACAATCATTTAGTCGATCCATTCTGCCATTAACTATCTTACATTGGAGCCCAGGTCCTAAGGGCGAGGACTCCACACAGAATAGCCTTCTGAACCTGTGTGACTCGAGTAGCATGCTCAAAGGTCCGGCAATCGTAGGAAGACTGATCATGGCCGAATAATACTACAATGATAACAAAATTAAACTGCTTTGAGATCAGGTCTGTGGTTTTCTAATGGGAGGCATATAGAAATAATTTCTCTAATCAAAACAAACAATGACATTCAATTGGGTTACGAAATGCAAGTCTTTAATGCAGATGGATAATAACCGTCAATACCGCGGACGACGAATGGCGACTAGCATAATTTCGATTTTTTGTTTTTTGTTTTTTGATTTGGGGACCCATTAATATTATGTACAAGCCTCGATGAAATGCCGCCATGGCACTCGCAATACAAATAGATGAAAGTTGATTTTGACTCGTAAATCGTGGTCCATACGGTCTCGACGGTCCCACCTGCGGCTCGATTGTATCGAGTTTAACACTCGAAGGTCCCGGTCTCATCTCATCAGCGGGCGCCTTGCTCCATCGTCCCGTATCGGATAAAAGTGTATAACTTCTGTTGGGCTTGTATCGTCGTCTGGTGTTGGATTAAAGGACTCTGCTGCAGTTGATCGTGAATCGTCGTCCACTATTGGATTAATGGGATTGCTACTATCGGGTCCGTGGGGAACAGGGTTGTTACTGTTGATGGCTCGCTTCCCCATGAGAAAAATAATTACAGCAGTAAAAGCAGCGATGGCGGTGATTGTGCCGACAGAGATAACAACAATGAGCTCGACTGGAATCAGGGACGTGGACGTAGGCATAGATGTGGACGACGGCGTGGACATACACCCGAATGTAGTGGAAAAATTGGAGGTTTGATTGAAAATGTCAATCCAGACGGTGGGAGTGTATTGGGTCAGCCAAGACCATCGGGTGGTATCAAGAACGATGGTTTCATTGGTAACGTTTCGGCCAGTGGAGCCTAGAATGGTGTGCGGAATAGTCAGAAAAGGTCGCAGCAGATTCCTCCATATCGCATCCGAAAACTCTGAAACCACCACTACGACCTTGGACCCTTCCTTAGCACACCTACCCCCCATCACAATCATTTGCCATCCGACTTGGACAGCGGCATGCCCAAATCTGGCGCTCGGAGCGATACCCGTAGTGGTTGGTGATGACCACTCGTACGTTTTTGTATTTAGAACTTGTACATCACCCAGTGGTGTTTCCTCATACCCAATGTTTGGATGAATCGTTGAATTCGCCGTGGCCACCAGCGCCGGGGCCGAGCCGCCATATACAATGAGGGTGTAACCGTTCGGGGCTAATGTAATAAATACAGTTGAGAGTGAAAAGGGAGTCAGAACCAAGACTGGTTTTAAGAAAATAACTTATATGCATAAATGAACTGTTTATACAAATAGTGGCAGTGTGCATGCTCCTCGACCGTGGGATGATACCCGTTGCTGTGGTTTTGTACCAGTCACCAGATAAGGTACTATATATCGAACAAAATGACCAATCAATGAGCTAAAAAAAAAAAAAGGAAAGGAAAGCGTTGAGATGCTCCATAAACGAAGCTCAAGGTTACTCACTTGTATATGGGCGTGTTGGCCATATCAGCACCAACGTTGACCAATTTCGTGCCATTTCTAATCTGATACATGCCGCCAATGATGATCATTTCACCGGTTCTGTCAATTAAAAACATAATGTAAGGTATAAGAGGAAAAATAATAACCGGCCGTTATTCCTAAGTCAAGACAGATAACTCACGGCAAGAGGTTTGCGGTGTGCATAACCCGCGATGTAATGGAGTAATCCCTGATAAAGACGTTGCTGCTCCAGCTCGCGGATTCGGGGTCGAATTTATAGACGACTGTGTTGTCATTTTAGGCGGTCGGGTCAAATGCGACGTGTAGTTTGTAATGACATTGTGCAAAACCTTAATTCAATTGATTAAAACACAATGACGTTACGGACGATTGATAAACGTGCCGTCTACGGGGATGATGCCGCACCAGATCCAGGTGTTACCCTGGTTGTCAAAGGCGGCAGGACCACTGATTTGTAGATTGGGTTTCCGATTCGGAGTGAGGAAATAAATCAAGTCAGTACGCTGGGAGCATTGAGGCAAGTTTGGGCTGTTTCTCGAACCCGCGATATTATCGGAGAGTTTCGGAACAAGCACACTTGATCACTCACGCATCCAGCCTTATCTGGCCGTTTGTCGGGAACAGGGTCCATGATTTAGTAGCAACATTGTACTTTCCGAAGGTGTACAGCTCGTCGGGTCCGTGCGCACCGACAGAGTAGAATGCAGACTGGTCGGCGTCGGGGAATAAGGTGCCCCAAGCTGTGGCGGAAGGTATGTCTTTCCCGTCGGTGGTGTGGTCGACGTAGGGTGGATTCGACGTGTCCCAAGGCACTGATACGTCCAGCTGTGACAGGAGGTTTGTTGGTTCGCCGCCGGTAACGTTGATACCGCCGTAGATCCAGATGACTTTATTCAGTAGCAGGGCGCTGGCGGCATAACGCGGCACAAGGGTTGTTGCACTTGAGACGGAGACGAGAGCAAAGGTGGCCGCGAGTATGGGGGGTAAGGTTGTTTTTCGCATCGTAATGGGTCGGATGGAATAGACTAAGTGAAGACAACTCACAAGTGTTTGAACCAGGTTTTCGGATGCTGTCAATGACGTGGCGGAGCTGACATAAGGCATTCGACAATTCCGAGTGTTTCACGCAAGACAATTATGGTAATCCCCTCGATCTATTTATTCACATTGTGTAAACTTCCCAATTTAATTTGTCCGGTTGACGGCTTATTTGTAAGGCGCAGCAATACTTAACAGAACAATTGACGCACAGCAGTTAGGGACTCGACAATAATGTTATCGCCATGGTTCCAAGGTAATTTGGCGATGGCATCGATCTCATATTCCGAGTAAAGCTCTGACGAGAATATCTGCCTAGTATCCAAAAGAATGTTTGTCGAGATAAACAGGGTCTTCTATTCCACATAGAGTTTAGTTTATGTGCACTCTGTAGCTTACGTTTCAACCAAAGAGGTAATAAATCAGGGGCGTGTATCGTAGATCATATTTACTATTCATCACAAGAGACTTGAATATTAGCGAGAAGTAAAGATTTCTGTAAAGTAAATGTCCGCAGTCAGCACAAATTTACACGGCGTTCTAGGTCGCTCCGATCTACCGGAATCCACACAATCTAAGCATGTGAAGTGCACGGCAGGATACAAGAAATAGTCTCTGAGTGGGTACAACACAAAGCTCCGAATGACAGATTGCAAGTCACGCCGTAATATCGATTGTATTCATTACCAAGCATGTTTTATTGAAGTTGGTCAGGTCCATTGACAAGTACGACGTGCTAAAGCGAATTGAATGCATTATCAGTCGTCGCTTGCATGTGTATACCTTCAGGTCCGTCTAAAATCAGTTTTCAGCCCGTTCTAGGATTGGTCGTTTGAACAGAAAGTTAAACCAAATCATTTTGCGGTATCAAACGATTCTTGAGTTCATTCTTATTATTGAGTATTAATGCTTTGGTATTATTATATTACTAGTATAATGCAAAATTGCTGTATAAATTACATAAATGATAGTTTAATGAGTAACTATTAACTGCAAACAATGATGGACTATAGATAATGAAATGTTAATAAATAGATACTTAAAATGTAATAAACTTTTGCAGATGATAATATTCTGTCACCCCTTTCTCTGCTATCATACTGGTTATAAGATATTGGTAGGCAACCTTCCAAGTTCCTTTTCTACAACTTTCACCCCCTTTACCTCAGGTTGGTTTGCTGTACCTGTTGCAGGGCAGTGGGAGGGAGGCAATGGTGATGAGTTGCCCCTTTATCAGTATCAGATCAGTGCTTCCTTCACTTTTTGTAGTTTCTGGTACCTCTGGCTATATCTGGGGTATACTTATTTTGACACAGTGCCTTCTTTCTTTTGTCATTATCAATAAGATATCATCTCAGTATGTCATAGACTATATAGAGAGTCAGCTGACCTTGGGCATCAAGTGCCAGTATAGGTTATCTACAGATCTTTAGTATCTATAGTGAGGTCCTCTGAGCTTTGGTGAGTTTCCTAGTAAGCATGGTTCTAGTGTAGGTGACTGCTTTTTAGATGAAGTTGGGATGAGAGGAGAGATAGCTATTACAAATAAGAGGAAGAGTAATAATGGTGAATCAGTTGGGTACCAGACTAGTGATGGTTATCAGAGTTATTGCAGACACTATATCAGTAGGGCCTTTTGATTGATACTAGATAGTTAGATAGTAGGTGTTATTCTTAGTAACTCTCAGTAATATATAAGATTAGGCTCTGATTATTTAGAGTTGTTAGGGGGCCCAAGGCTATGTATCTAGATTAAGTATTTAGGCTATACTAAACAGAAACTATGAGCTGATATAGTGATATAATCAAGGTCTACAGACTTAAGTAGTAGAATATTGGAGGTCTCCTTTTACTCTATATATAAGTTTTTTACTTACTCTATTAGAGAGAACTAGATCCTATCTACTGCTTAGTATCTTTTAAGAGAGTTTTTATTTATCTGTCACTCTATTTAAGATAGCAGAGACTTTGCTATTTAGCTCAGATATAGTCTTATATATATATATTGGAGTTTTAGATATGTACTTTTGGTTATTGATATATGGTTGCTTTCTCTCTAGTGATAAGAAGAGTATAGTATATAGAATAAGATATAGACTAACTTTGCTCTACTGTACCTAGTATAGTAGAGCTATTGGATATATAGCTAGCTTAGATTAAGGAAGTATAGTATTCAGGGTTATAATAAAACTATATACTGATAGAATTACCATATTGTAGATAATAAATAGTAACTATCAGCTCTAAGTTCTGAGTTTTTGAGAAAGTACTGAGTTCTGAATTGTCTATTGTAGTAAGGCCCAAGTATTACTTTTGGGTTCTTATTCAGATATAGGAGACTATACTTATATCTTAAGTTAATCAGACTCAGAATTATTAATAAGTCAGATCTGAGATTTTTATAATAAGAATACTACTTTATTCTTATATTCAGAAAAGTAGAGCTGAGGTTATAAATTACTCAGTATAAGAGTATTTATATCTTTTGAAACTATGACTAAATATGGTATACTGGGTATATCTATATATAGTTATATTACTTTGGGTAACTATGACTACTAGTTGAAAATTCTATAGGAAATTCTATAGGAATTTATATAAAAATTTCTATCAGAAATTTCAGAGACTTGTAATAATTTATTATATCCTTCTTTTCTTTACTTGAGCCTACTTATTAGACTCAGTACTAAACTCTAAGTATTTATCAAACTGAAGGACAGTATACTGAACTACTTGAAAGATAATTTCACTCTATTGTTTATTATTTAAGTTAGCAATATTCTCAGAGGATACTCAATAAAGGTAGTTGAGGACTTAGAGTTAGGTACAAAAGAGAACATAAAGTCTCTTGACAACTACATAAGTATAGTGGTTGATGAAAAGGTAGGCTTATTGTTTGGCAGCACTGAGGGTAGCTTGCTGACAGATAAGATATTCTATCTTGTAGTACTTCTTGAGTTCATATTAATATCAGAATATCTAGAAATACTATATTCTTTCAAGATATTATTAAACTTCATTTGGATCTAGGTCTCCAGAGATATTTATGTTGACAGATAGTGGTTTAGTAGAGTTCAATTGGTGTTCAATTGCTCTAAGGACAGTGGTAACAATCTTATTCTTGACTTATTCTTAGTATCATTGCTGAGTACTCATATCAGAGAGGTGAGTTATCTATACAGAGTTATGTTAGGATATTTATACTTCTTTTGTCAGAGTTATATAGAAGTATGACTGTCTTTTGGAAATTCTATTAGAATTTCTATTATATCAGATATCTATATCAGATTACTGCTTCTTCTGTATTTGGCAATAGATTGTCATCTTTTTCCAGATAGTATTATATTTAGGATATCTTTTCTATTTCACAAGGTAGTACTGGGTAGACTTAGCAGTTCTTTCAAATTAATAATCCTTGTAATTAGGATATGGTCAACTTTATATTCTAGCTACTGATCAATTATTATTAGATCTGGGGGTGGTATAGTTCTTTCTTCAATAATGTTTGGAGTATATAGCTAAAGTTGAGATATGTAGAACACTGAGTGAATTCTTTCTAATATTACTAAGAGATCCAATTTATATGTGACAGATCTATATTTTTTGAGGATCTTAAATAGTAAAGTCTAAGATTCTTTTTTGAATCCGTATTACTCAGAGTTAGATACTAAGTACTGAGTAATACTTATTCTCCTATTTTATAGATAACTTCTCTTCTATTCTTGCTAGTATACTATTTGTATTTTTTATACTTCTATGAGAGTATCTCATACTTGCTAAATATTATCTTATATAGTATTAGTGATTCTTTGTACTACTGATACTATAGTTTGAATAGTAACTATTGGAGTTTGTGGGTATTGTCTACAGTTCAAGTAGAATGGTATCATTTTAATACTTGTACTTGGGCTGTTATTGTAGACAAATTTGGCTAGGGTTAGTATTTTATCTCAATTATTTTGCTTGTAGCTATAGTAGATGCTAAGTATCTATTTCAGAGTTCAATTAGTTCTTTCTGTCTGGCCATCTATTTGCAGATGGTATGCTGTAGACATTTTCAGTTATACTCTTAGACTCTTGAAGAGTGCTTGCTAAAAATTACTTATAAACTTTGTACCTCAATTTGAGATAATTGCTGATAATAGTCTATAAAGGCAGAATATGTTATCAATAAATAACTGAGCTGTTTCTGATACTGTAGCTATAGTAGTTATTATAACAAAGTGGGCCTGTTTACTGAGACAATCAATAAAGACAATAATCATATCTCTTCTCTTCTTAGTTTTTAGCAACTGGACAATAAAGTTTATTTCAATGTAGTCATAATTTCGGGTGAGAATTAGTAGTAGTTGCAGAGTACTAGCTAGTACCTGATTGCTGGGCTTATACCTTTGATAGATATTGTAAGATATAATATAGTTCTTAAATTCAGATGTCATTTTGGACTAGTAGAAGTCTTGGGCAATATGTTGGTATATTTTGTCAAAATCCATATATCTGGCTATAGGTATATTATAAAGTTCTTGTAAGATTTATAAATAGATGGGAGTGTTAGAGATCCAAATTCTTATATCATCAAGGTATATATATCTATTTTGAACTGATATATTCTTATAGACTTTCTTTATAATATTGTTATCTTCTTCAAGAATTTGTCTGGCAATTTCTTATATATTGGTATCCTTGATATACTCCTTTTTGACTTCTTTAAACAGACTGGTAACAATATTGCTAATTGCTATAAGATTATTTTTTTGTGTACTTTAGAAGAGTATATCAGCTATATTATTTTTGGTTCCAGTAATGTACTTGATTTTGATATCAAAGGGTATAAGAATTTACATCTATCAGACTTATTTTTCAGTAAGAATTAGCTATATCCGAATATATCAGAGGGTTTAATGGTCAGTCCATAAGATAAAATTTTTGCTGAAAAGGAAGTATCTCTATACTTACAGAGATCAGATGACAGTGAGGAGTTTCTTATCTTATATTGTGTAATTTCTTTTATACTCATTGAGTTTTTAAGATAGGTAGGTAATGAAGTATTTGTATTGAGTCAGAACTACTCTAATAGTAATATTTGAAGCATCAGTAGTAATCACAAAGAGTCTAGTTGGGTCAGGGCTGATCAGGATTAGTATATCTATTAGCATTTTCTTGAGGGTATTCATGGCTGTAATATATACTTCTGTCTATTCTCTTTCAATATTGGCTCCTTTTTTGGCAAGACTTGTGAGTAAGATAGTAATTATAGAGAATCCTTGAATAAATCTTCTGTAATATCCTACCAGTTTATTGAATCCTTATAGAGACTTGAGGATTTTTGAGATAGACCAATTGTAGATTGCTTGAGTCTTTTTAGAGTTAATGGCAATACTATTTTCTGAGATGATATAGTTTAAGTATTCAATTTTCTTCTTGAAAAAGTAATATTTCTTTCTTTTTACTAAGAGTTTATATTTGTAGAGTATGTCAAATACTATTTATAAATATTATCAGTATATAATATTGCTTATACTATATATCAGGATATCATTCAGATAGACTAGGATAAATACTTCAAGGTATTTTTGAAAGATATCATTCATTAGTATTTAGAAGATTACTAATATATTAGTAAGGTCAAATGATATTATATAAAATTTATAATATCCAAATCTTGTTCAAAAGGCTATCTTGGAGATATATTCTTCTTTGATATATATTTAATGATATCCAGATATAAGATCAATAAGTTATAAGATCTTAGCTTTATATACTTGATCAAGCAATTTATTAATTCTTAGAAGTATATATTAATTCTTAATTGAAATCTTATTGAGTATTTAGTGATTGATATACATATAAAGACTCTATACTTCTTGCAGACAAAGAGGATTAGTACACTGTATAGTAATTTTGATGGATGGATGAGATCTTTACTTGTTAGTTCTGCTAATTGTTCCTTGAGGGTCTTTAGCTCAGATTGGGCTAGTTGGTAGATTCTGCAATAAGAGGGATTAGAACTGGAGATAGTTTTGATGCTATATTCTACTGCTCAGACTAGTGGCAGTTTTTGAGGTTCTTGGAAGATGTTTTCATAATCCTTAAGTAATTCTTGGAGATTGTCTTCTTTATTATCCTTATCCTTCAAGAGTTTAAAGAGTTCTTCATCATCCTCTTTTAGGGTCTTCTTAACTATATATATATAGATATACTGATCTGATTTTGAATCAGCTTCTTTATTTGAATGGTAGAGATAATTTCATACCTAGGCTTTGATTTCTTCTTAGTATACTCATGTTGTAACTTGATATCTCCTAGAGAAATTATGTCAGTTTACTAATTAATATAGAGATTTTCCTGAGTGAGCCAGCAGGATTTTCCAAGGATGAGATTGTGTTTAGAGAGGTGTACAATATAGAAGATTTATCTTACAGTATAGTTTTCAAGTTATAGAAATATATTCTTATATATCTTAGAGAGTTTCTATATTGTTCCATTATCAAATATAGCAATGTTTTCTTCTAGATTTCTTTATATCTTAAGGTGAAATTTATCAGCAGTTTCTTGGTTGAGGTAATATTTGCTTACTCTACTATCAATCAGGACTTCAATAGTACTTCCTTCAATTTTCCTTATAGGTAGATATATTCTATATTGATCTCTTATTAGACTATGATTATTTCTGAAGTAGTTTCTTCTTTCTAATCCTGTACTTCTTTATCTTCATCATTGATGTTCTTAATTTCCTCATCTCATCATTCTGGGATAGTTGACTTATACTTCTTGGATTTGAGAACACATATAATATATTCTTCTATATATTTGAAATAGTACATCTTGATTCTATAAGAGTACTATCTTGTAGAGACATATTCATTAGTAATCTACTAATATTATTTCTGATCTTGTTTTTCAATATAGATGATCTTTTATATCTTGGTCTTCTCCTTGGTCTTATCAGGATACTTTTTTGTTGATCCAAAGACTTTCTCTCCTCTATTAGAGAGTGATAGGTTATTTATTTCTTCCACATCAAGATCATTATATATCACTTCAATGATAACTTTGACAATTCATTTTCTGCATATAATTTCAACAGCCTTTTATCCTATATTGTATAGTAGGATCTTGATTTCTCCTTTGAATTCTTAGTCTATAACTCCTTTAGCTATACAGAGTCTTTCTTCCTTGGCCAGGCTACTTCTTTTAGTAAGATGGATATAGGTTTCTTTTGAGATCTCTATTCTAATATCTATGCTAATGGTTGCTTACTTATCTGGTTTGATGATTACTTCTATATTTGAGTAGAGATTGTAGCCAGCATTGGATTCATATACTTTGTCTGAGATCTTTATAGTAATATAGAATCTCTTGATCTTGATTTTCTTAGAGATTCTTTTTAGATTATCTCCTATTATAGTAATGATATATGAGGAGGATGGTCTTTTATTGATATTAGTCTTCTTGTCAGAGTATTTGCAAGATATATATTCTCTTTTCTTATAATGAAAATATACTCTCTTCTTTATAAGTTCTTTTATTTTATTATTAGACAGTTTCTTAAATTCCCTTTATAGTCTTATGGGCTCATTCGGGGGTTTATACTTCTCTTCAAATTCCCATTGTCTATCTCTTTTATTATTGCTCCTATTATCTCTTGGCCTTTGGGCTATCAGGATAGTATATACTTAGATAATAGCTTATCCTGAATACTATTGCTCATGTAGGCAATCATAGGGTCATTTTTGCTTATAGATTTTTTCTGATAACTATCTAGAGATGATATCAAAGAAGTCAGCTCAGGTTCTATTTACTGTCTGTTCTTAATGGTTATATTCTGCTTCTATAGTATTTGGGAGAGTTTCTAGTCTTATAACAAATACTTTAAGGTCTTCTTTCTTATTATTATAGAATTGTAGATTCTTGAGCTTAGTTCTGGCTTTGGCAATATAGGCAGAACTATGAAACTACTGGATGATTAGCTCTTTCAGCCCTATGGTAGCTGAGTAGACTTTATAGTTGGGGTGATTGTTATCTCTATTACTTGCAAGGATTTTAGCATGAGTTAAGTGAGAGAATATACTGGTAGATTATATCACTATTGAATAGCTATTTCTGTGAAGTATATAGTGATTTTTTCTACTGGTGAGCTTGTAGTTATATAGAGATCTTCAATCTTATAGTATATATTACTTTCAAGGACATTATCTGGGCTTTGATTGTTATTTCACCATTGGTATAGTAGTTGATATCAACTTATCTTATAAATATTGTTACTTGGTCTACTTTACCTTCAAATAAAGTAAGGCAGAGATCTTTTGTAAGCTTATTTAATTCAATACTAAAATGAAGAACTTGAGTGAGTATGGCTACTTGGTCAGCCAATACTGCTATTTTATCATCTATCAATGTTATTCTGCTATTTCTGTTGTCTATTTGGTGAGATGGTTGAGGTTTTTCTCCTTTTATTATTATAGTATGTGGTGGTCATGATTTGGAGCTGACTTATATATAATATTACTAAGATGGGTGAGTCTATAGACTGGTGGTTTTGATGAGAATTAGTATATTAGTTAATATTCTTTTGAGAGTATTTATTACTATAGTGCATTCTTTTTTAATATCGGTTCTCTTCTTGTAAAGACTATGAGTTGAGAGGTAATTACTGAGAATTCTTAAATAAATCTTTAATAGTTTTGAAATATCTTAGTTATAGCAACTTGATATATAGTAGTATAGCCTGACTACATCATTCTATAAATACTATCAGTATATATAAAAGTATATAAGTTAGTATCAATAAATAATACTTATCTTTATCTGTCTTTTTTTCAAATATTCTACAATAAAAGATTATGAGCTCTACTAATAAAAGCAGATAATAATAAAGACATCTCTCTAATATATATACTATACTACATTATACAATATTAACTGAGTACTAAGAGAGATTACATTCATCCTTTTGAACATGCAAATGAAACTTATCATCAATACTATAATAGTGAATGAAGTCTGGGAGATCTTATATAATTACTACCAATAGACATATATATCAAACAGATTCTACCTGAAAGTACAAATATTCAATCTCTAAATAAAATCCAAGAAGAGCATCTGGAACTATACCAACTATATCAATAATCTAGTAAATTAAGTAAATTCCCTTACATCTATACTGGCAGATACTATCAAGGATAAAGACAAGGTCCTGGCTCTGATATAAGATCTTTCTGAGATATATAATATAGTTATTACTGCTATAGGAGAATCTGATAGATTATTAGACTATAAGTATATTGTTATAAATCTTTTAAATGAAAAAATAAGACTGAGTGATAATAGTAATAATATCAATAAGGATAGTGATGAGAAAGTCTTTTATAGAGCATGTGAATAAGATAAAAACAAGTTAAACAAAGGGTGAGATCAAAGTCAGCAATATAATAGTCAGAAATTTGAAGATAAATACTTCTACTATAATAAGTATGGACATTATGAGTAGGACTATAACTGTAAGAAGAAAGAAAAGAGTAGTCAACAGTAATAAGGATAATAGCAGATAAATGAGTAGATGTCAGCAATAAAAGTAACAGCAGTAGAGGTCTATTCTTTATAGAAGCAGCAATCTATCTATATATAGAGGGAGATATATATAAAGTTAATTTGGGAAATATTTTTTAGATAATAAAAAATAATAATACCAACATCAATAGTACTAGTATCAATATAAGCTATATACTGAACAGTACTTATATATATAATGAAGAAGTCTGACTTATGGATTCTAGTATAATATAGTATATAATAGTATACTGTAAGTAATTCTCTATATTGTGATGAGCAAATAGTATAATATAGCTAGATGATATAAATTCTCAGTATAGTATAGTTACTTATATCTATGACACTTATAATTAGCCAGGATACCAAATTATGGTTGTTTATCTATATTCTGAGAACACATCTATGTCTAACAGATACACTCATATTCTGTGGATATACTCAAACATTATCAGAAATGGTAAATCTATAATTATTCAGATAGTAATCAGATAGCAACCACAATGTATAAAATACCCCAGAGATAAGAGTGAATAAACCTCAGTTCAAAAAGTTGAAGTACAAACCAAAGAAGTCTCTAAAGATTGAGCATTGATTCCTTTTTTCCCACTTCAGTTCACTTTCTAATACAAAGAAGAGTTTGTTATATTTTTGGTTTGCTTGCTAGATAAGCCTGAAGAATCCAAGAAATCTACCAAGTTCAAGGAAGAACTTTGCCACAATTTGAGTAATCTGTCACTTAAGAAATAAGCTGCCATTTTCAAGAAAAAGTCTGCCATCTTATCACTAAAGCCAGTCTGTTGATACAACTTTATAGTAAAGCTAGTCTATCAATGTAACTTTATATAAATAAAGCCAGTCTTGATACAACTTTGCTCAAGAAGTCCACTATTCTCAGAGAGTCTACCTTAAGGAAACTTGCCATAAGTCAGTCTTCTGATACAACTTTGCAGTAGAGCTAGTCTACAATATAACCCTGTACAAATGAAGCCAGTTTTTGATGTAACTTACCAAGAATCCACAATCCATACTATCTAAGTTATTTTCCAGAAGTCTGCCAATTCAGAAAGAATCTACAATATCTGAGTTATTTGAGTTATCTGTACTATCTGAGTTATTCATCTATTTCCAGTGAGCCCAATTCAGAGAGAATCCTCATCACTGAGTTATTTGAGTTATCAAGTTATCTAATATTTTCAGAAGAGCCAATTCAGGAAGAATCTATATCATCTGAGTTATTATTCAAAAAGTATATTGATTTAGGAGAATCTGAACCAAATTGAGTTCTCTACCAAAATCATATAAAAAAAACTGCCAAATTGCCAAACTGTTCTGTATAAGGAACCTGCTGCACTATACAGAGATCATTGCACTATATAAGAGATCAGTATACAGCAAATCACATACTGGAGAATACCTGCACTATATACAAATTACTGCTATATCCAAGAACCCATCTCAATAAGAAAATTGATGCACAAATTGACCATTATATCCAGATTGACTATTATACTACTAAATACTAACAAGGATATCAGAAATCTTAGAAAATTTTATTGCTTTTTGACAAAGTAACTGGGGGCTCAAGCCAAACTATATCAATCTCCAACCTTGTAATTTACCTCCATTGAGCCAAGCATATTATATTTGGGGACTCAACTGAGAAGATTTCAAATTGATATGACTTTTCAGCTCACAAGAACTCACAGTCAAACTGGATACATTTGATACAATACTAATCTCTACTACTATAAGAGAATCAGTTATCACTAGTATTTGAACAGGAAGAGAAGTAATCACTTCAAGACTTACCAACTACCCAGTATCAGAGAGATCCCAACCAGAAGCCAGTATAGTACAGAATCTCTAGCCAGTACCAACAGACTTATTATAGGATCAACCAGACCAACCAGATCATACAGACAGCCCTGCCAGAGTTTTTGACAAGCTTGTACAACAATTTGAAGACTTATTGCATGAGCCTAAGTCTCTACAGAAGATCCACCAATTTCACCTATTGATCCCCTACCACTAGCTGCTACAGAACAAGAAGACCAAGGAGTAGTCTCTTCAAGGATACCCAGACCTATTCTACCCCATCCGAGATCTTCTACACCATCCCCAGGATATCCAAGTATTCTGAATTCTAGCAATAACTCAGAAAGTGAATCAGAATTAGTACTAGAATTAGAATTAGAATTAGAATCAGATTCAGTACCATAATCAGAACCAGAACTAGAACCAGAAGACAGTAATGATAAAATGGCCACCTTATTACTAATATTTGCAGGATATCCTAAAGAAGACCCAAGAAAATTTCTTGATAGAATAGAAGGAATTATACTCTGAAAAATCTTATCTCTGAAAGAAAAATTGCCATCTATAAGACCCAACTCAGAGAACCAGCCAAAGGAATTTTTATCTAAACATACAATAATCCAAACTCAGATCTTAGAACAGCCATTATTGCAACAACAACTTGGCTAGCAGAGTATTAAGCCACGACCCACTGGCTTATTGAGAAGTATATAGGGAATAAGATCTACCACAAGGCTCAAAAATCCATTATGAAAATGAAGATGAATCTTAGAGAATCACCTAGAGTCTTCTTCACAAGAATTTAGAAGAGAATGCATGCAGTCAAGTTCAATACCACCAATCAAGACATCATAGGTCTAATGACCTTTATGAATGGAATTCCTCTGAACATTGCCCAGCATATCTACACTCTAGGTATTAGAAGGTCTGAAGAGCAAGTAGATGAAGCCTAAGGATTCTTTGATATCAGACAAGGAACTATCTGGAGTGACCATGATAAGAAGGATGACAAAAAAGACATCCTGGTCAAAGCCCTGCAAGGACTCCTCTAAGAACAGAAAAGATCTGAAGAAAGAAGGCCAACCAAAGAAGGGAAGAAGGACAGGAGTGAAATTAAAGATCTCAGTTCCAAGTTAGATCAATTGGTTGGACAGATTGAAATGCAAAAATAGAGTTATCAATAAGACAATAGAGGATATCTACTACAGAGGAACCAAGATTATTTACTGAGAGATAACAGGAGTTACCAATAAGAAGAAAGAAGATACTTTATCCAAGACAGAGCCCAAGTTCAATACTTTCACTGTGGATAATTGAGACACTATGCCACTAAATGTGATAATAAAAGAAGTGACTGAAGGGACTCAGAACCACTAAACTGAAGGAATGACACCCAATACAAGAAGACTGAGGCATACTCTGTTGAAGATTTTGAAGAAAAAAGCAACAGTAAAGACTATAGTAACCTGGACCTATATCTAGCCAAAGTCATCACCTGAAAGACAGTTTACCCAGCAGAGAAGAGGAAGAGACCAGTAGGAAGACCATCTAGGAATACTAGCAGAAGAATTCAAGAGGAATATGAAGAATATGAAGAAGAGCAAGTAGAAACACCTCTCTGGTCTCTCTCATCTTTTGTTCCCAAAACAAACAAATTACCTCCAGAGGATGAAGAGATGGAGCAAGAACAGAAACTTGCTGCTCCAAAGCCCAAGAAGAAGTACACTCTAAAGACCATGCCTAGAGATATCTATGACACATTTGTCTTAGTATTTTTTTATTTAAAAAAAAAAAAAAAAACCCCCAACTTTGTAATCAGGAAAAGTTGGCATTTGGACATCATCATTAGGGTGACACTATACTTACTCCCATTGACATCCATATGGAACCAGGCACCATTTGTATCTAATGAAGTCTGGCAGAAGATTCAAAAAGTCAAGATGGAAGTCTCTCTTCTGCAGTTTCTATAACTGATATCAGCTAGAGTCCAAAATAAATTACTGAGGACCACTTGGTCTAATACTGGCCAAGTCCCAATCCTACAGCAAGAGCCAGCTCCCACCCCTATCTAGGCTGTAGAGAGATATATCAGCACCTATCTACATAGAGATATTGGAGGACAAGAGACAAAAATCCTTATAGACATAGGAGCAGCTGTCTATGTTATTGCAAATGATTCCTGAATACCCTCTAATGGCTCATTAATAGACTATCCAACCTTAGCATCATAGTAGTAGATGGAGCCTGAACTCAACTCCTTGGAGAAGTATGAAATATCACTATCTCCCTTAGATACATTCAGTTCTCTATCTCAAAAGCTACTGTTACCTACGATATGATCCTTGACACTAACTGAATGAAGAAAATGAATGCAGTTATTGATATTGGTCAATAAGTACTCAAGTTTGACTACTGAGGCAAAAAGTATAGAGTTAAGGTGACCAGCTATAAGCAATTAAAGAAGAAGAAGAAGGTCACTATCCAGAAAGAATATGCCAGCAGTGAAGAGTCTATTATAGAAGAGGAAGAAGAATCTGAAGATGGAAATGATCTCAGACTCAATCTCTGAATAAATCTAGTGGATGATAGGTCAGAAGACAATGTATGAGTCAGGAACACTATCTCCATCACTATTGGAGCTATTGTAGGAGAAATCAAAAGATGTCTTATCTGCCTCAAGAGACACAAGTGTCCCAAGTACTCCTCCAAAATCATTGGGACAAGGAATTCGCCTGGCACAGCTTGCCCTGAGTACAGAAGAAGAAAGAAGAAATACAGGCATATTTCAGAAATAACTATAGCTGAAGCTGCAGAAGTATAAGCAATCTGGGGTTAAGAATCATCTGAGGAAGAAGAAACTCCTAAACAGGAGGTTTCTGAACAAGAAGTATCTGAAGAGGAAGAAGTTCCTGAACTCATTCTCTGAGATAACCCTTGCTGGATACCACTCAAAGATAATGACCCCTGGAATATTAAAGAAAGATCCAGTATAATCTCCATTATTCCTAAGTAAGAAATATACTAAAAAAGAGCCTTTTGGCTAGGAAGATGTCTACATTAAATGGTCTTCCACTCTCTCCAAGACTACTGCTATCAGTACCATCTACTGGACCAATAAGAGAGACAGAGATCCTGAAGATTAGAACTCCCAACTATAGTTACACAGTCAACCATCTTTCAAGAAGTCATAATCAAGTTATAAAGCCAATTCAGAGGACAAGGTCTCTTTACTTGAACAGAAGTATATCTCTTGGCCACCCTTCTCCCAACTTATGATCAAGATAGATACTAATTCCTGAGATAATAAAAGATTAATAACCAGGAACAGTATTTCTGAGCAATGAGATATTGCAACCATAGAAGATACCCAGACTGCCAAGACTGCAGACATCAGAAGATTCATCTCAGCCAGGATGTCACAATTTACACCTTGAAGAGGAGAGATAATAGAGGCCAGATCTGAAAAAGCCAGACCAAGAAACCAGAAAGAAGGACTCTCAAGATCTATAATTTAAGAGAAGATATCCTAGCTCTCATCAGATATACAACCTGCCAAGGATGGGTAGATGATGCCACCAACTTTATAGAAGTCCTAGATCCTATAAAAAAAAGAGGAATCAATTATCTCTGAGATCCCTCTACTGGAGCTAGATAGCTGTATCTCAATCTCAGAGCTTGGAGGCTCCCTACTAGTTGAGCTTCAGCCCAAGGACAGCCTGAACTCAGCAAAGATATTACCCAGTATACTCTGCTACATTCTAAGACCAAACCCCCAACCAAAGCTCATCAAGAAGATATAGGGTATGATCTCTATAGTCTGGAGGATGAACCCATTAAGTCTGGAAGAATACTGATATTCAGAACTGGACTAGCTATGTAGTCACTCCAAGGAACTTACATCCAACTGACCTCAAGATCTGGACTTACCAGATAAGGAATAACTATAGAAGGAGAAACTATTGACCCAGGATATACAGGTGAAATTAAGATCATTCTACACAATAGTAGTATAGAATAGTACCAAATCATTAGAGGATAGAAGATTGCTCAAGCAGTCTTCACAAAAGTCAAGACCCCACAATTACAAGAAGTCTCCAAACTGACTGAAGAAACAAGACAAGCTGAAGGATTTGGAAGCTCAGATAAGAAGGAAATATATCTCCTTTAGATCAACTATCTCAAGAAGAATATCCCCTAGCAAGTATACTGCCAACCAGTCAAACTGTACAAGAATCTCATCCTGGAGCCTGGAGAGCAAACTACCTTCGAAATCTTTGAACCACCTGACTCTAGAAACCTCTTCTTTAAATCCAATAAAGATAACCTGAACCTAGATATAGAAGGATACACATTTTCTGACAAGATGAATCCAGTGTATTCCTGAGCAATTAACCAAAGTTGAGAGAGCATTATCTTGCTAAGAGGAACTATCATAGGATATCTGGTGCCTTTTCTCAACTGAACTCATAGAGAAGTTTATGAACTAAACTTATTGGGAAATGACAAAAGGTCTCAGAAGAAAGAAAAGGCCCCTCTGCGACCCAGGAGACAGTGAAGCCTTCCACCAACATTGGAGAAGAATTGGCACCCCAGCAATGACAACAACTAGTAGAACTCCTCAATAAGTATCAAGATATCTTCACTACCAAATTATGGTAATCTGCCATATAACTCATCATACTACTATAGTATAAATATAGAAAATATAACACCCATCCAGCAAAAACTCTATAGAATACTCCATCACTTAAAGATATTTAAAAAGGAACATATTCAAAAACTCTTAGACAATGAAGTCATCTGACCCTCAACCAGCCCTTAGGCCAGCCCTATACTTATTATACCAAAGAAAGGAGGATGGAGACTCTACATAGACTATAGAAAATGCAATTTAGTTACCAAAAAAGATACCTATCCTTTGCTCAGAATTGATGATCTCTTAGACTAGTTACAAGATGTCAGATACTTCAGTAGTATAGACCTTTTTGCAGAATTCCACAAAATCTCTATAGATCTTAAGGACATTCAGAAAACAGTCTTTCTTGTTCTAGAAAAACTGTTTGAGTATCTCTGAATACTCTTTGAACTTTGTAATATATCTCCCACCTTTCAGAAAATAATAAATTCAGTCTATGTCTCTCTGATTCACCACTATCTGATTATATACATAGATGATTCAAATATCTATTCAGTAAATTTCAAGGAATATCTGCACTATCTAGAAGAATTCTTCAAGCTCACCCACAAGAACCACCTCAGCCTCAATATCAAGAAATGCTATTTTGGGAAACAGAAACTTGAATTCCTTAGATTCATAGTTTCAAAAGAAGGAATCCATACAGACCCAAAGAAACCTGAGAAGATCAATGATTGACCAGTATCTAAGACTCTAAAGGAAATACTATTCTTTCTGATGCTAGTATTCTACTATAGGAGATTTATTAAGGACTTTGCCCAAATCACTGCCCCAATTCAAATTCTTCTCAAGAAAGGAGTATCTTACAAATAGATGGAATTACAAGAACTAGCCTTCAAGGAACTCAAGTACTACATAACTACAGTACCAATCCTTGTCCATCCAAATCTACAGAAGTCATATATCTTGTATACAGATACCTCCAAGATGACCTGAGAGCAGTTCTAGCCCAAGAAAAACCTGACCAATAATACTATATAATAGCTTATATAAGCTAAGCTACCAATTAACAGCAGATGAACTATGGTAGCACTAAATTAAAATACCTTATAGTCATATAGACAGTCATTCTATTCAAGCATTACCTCATTGGAAAAAGGTTTACTCTGATAACTGATCATGTAGCTCTCAAATGGCATTTCAACTGCAAGGAATCTACTAGAATCCTATCCTACTGGATCCTTATCCTCTAGGATTACAAAATCACTATCATCCATAAAGCAGAAAAAGCTCACAACAATGTTGATATACTTTCCTGCCAACCTCAATGAACTAGAAGAAGGGTGTACTGAGGAACAACACCCTAAAGAAAGCTCCTCAGACTATCAAGAAATAAGAAGATCTCATCTGAAAAGAATATCAGAAAGCCTACCAAGAATAGGTAAATATAGAAGAAAAGCTATGAATGATACATCAACACTGGCCCAATCTCAGAACATAAGTTCAGGATATACTCAAGAAATGTGATACCTGCCAGAAGTACTAAGAAAAGAAGAACCACTAAGCACTACTATAACCAATTGTACTACTAGACAATATCTTTCAAAGATGGAGAGTATATGTAATTAGACCCCTATCAGTTATACTAAGAAGAAATAAATATATCTTTGTATTTGTGAAATATCTGACCAAGTGGTCTGAGGCTTTCCCAATAGAAATTACAGATACCTTGACTATTGTAGGTCTTCTCTATAGACTCACACTCAGATATGGACCCCCAGAAGAACTTATCTCTGATTAAGGCATAGAATTTATCTAAAATATAATCACAAGTTTTGCTTATCTACAAGATCCACCTCAAATAGACTATATAATATTACTCTTAGATCAATAGTATGATAGAAAGAATGAACCAGACCATTAAGAAGAAACTTGCCTGCCTAAGTTAATTCTATTAATTGGAATCTCTACTTACCTGAGATCCTATGGGAAATTTGGAATACCCCTGCTGCCTTGATCAAACAAAAGCTCTTTGAAATGATGTTTGCTAAAAAAAAACCAGAACTACTGACTATGAGGACCTTAGAAACCTCCTCAAGAAGACAGAACAGTTATATAATCAAGCATGAGCTCAGATTATCAAGGCTCAAGAGAGACAAAAGAAGTACTATAACCAGAAGTAGAAGGATCAGAAGATCAAGATTGGAGATCAAGTACTAGTTTGGAGATGTATGATTAAAACAAACTTTGCTACCAAATTGAAGCCCAAATGAGAAGGACCTTATCTTGTATACAACATTAGAGAAACTAGTATCTATTTAAGAAGTATAGATAGATGAACCCTGAGGATACCAGTATATATCAATTATCTCAAGATATCTCTCTCTCTATACTATAAATTAGAGAATTAACAACTATCTCCAGACTCTTATCCTCAGTTCTCTCCAAGCTCTACCAGTTTCTCTACCACAGTTCTAAGAACTCAATAGAACCTATTTTCAAAAAATCTGAATTCATCAAGAAAACCTCACTCTGGCTAAAAGATTACTCTAGGTCTACCAACTATAGGCCTACTATGTAATTGAAGAATAGTTGCAGAATTTTCCTCTTCTAGATCTGGCCTATATCTGCAACACTACTAGCATGAATAGAAGGAATACCACTGCTGCAGAAAGACTATACACAATCTATAAACAGAACCCTTCAGATTTAACCTAGGCCCAGTTCTTCCTAAATGATCTCTAAAGGATGACCCTACCCACCTACCTCAGTATCATCCACTAAGTTGAGACCCTATTCCCTGAGGAAGAAGAGGAGCCCTTAGAATAGAGTGATCATAGTATAGATAATGATAATGATAGAATAGATATAGATGCAGAAGCTATTTATGCTTATTAGGATAATGACTGAAGAACAGTCTGAGGCAGACTATTCTTCAGTAGGGACTGATGTAATAAGCAAATAATATAATATAGTCAGATGATATAAACTCTCAATATAGCATAGTTATTCATACCTACCATACTTATAATTAGTCAGGATACCAAATCAAGATTGTTTATCTGTATCCTGAGGACACACCTGTATCTGGTAGACATACTTATATTCTGTAGACATACTTATATTCTGTAGACACATTTATATTCTGTAGATACACTCAAATATTATCAGAAATAGTATATCTATAATTATCCAGATAGCAACCAGATAGCAACTACAATGCATAAAATATCTCAGAGATAAGAGTGAATAAACCTCAGTCCAAAAAGTTGAAGTACAAACCAAAGAAGCCTCTAAAGATTGAGCATTAGTCTCCTTTTTCCCACTCTGGTCCACTTTTTGATATAAAGAAGAGTTTGTTACATTTTTGGTTTGTTTGCCAGATAAGACTAAAGAATTCAAGAAATCTGCCAAGTTCAAGAAAGAACTTCACCACCATTTGAGTAATCTGCCACTTAAGGAATAAGCTGCTATTTTTAAGAAAAAGTCTGCCATCTTGTCACTAAAGCCTATCTGTTGGATACAACTTCACAGTAGAGTCAGTCTATTGATATAACTCTATATAAATGAAGCCAGTCATAATATAACTTTGCTCAAGAAGTCTGTTATTTCTAGAGAGTCCACCTTAAAAAAACTTGCCATAAGTTAGTCTTCTGATATAACTTTACAGTGGAGCCAGTCTATGATATAACCCTGTGCAAACAAAGCTAGTCTTTGATGTAACTTGCCAAGAATCCACAACCTGCACCATCCAAGTTATTTCTCAGAAGCCTATCAATTTAGGAAGAATCTACAATATCTAAGTTATCTAAGTTATCTATACTATTCAAGTTATTCATCTATTTTCAGTGAGCTTAATTCAGAAAGAATCTGAATCACTAAATTATCTAAGTTATCAAGTTATCTGATATTTCCAGAAGAGCTGATTTAGGAAGAATTCACATTATTCAATTTATTATTCAAGAAGTATATCAATTCAGGAGAATCTACACCAAATTGAGTTTTTCACCAAAATTGCATAAGGAAAACCACTAAATTGCCAGACTATCCTACATAAGGAACCTGCTGTATTACACAGAGATTGTCATACTATACAAAAGATCATCATGTAGCAAATTGTATACTAGAGAATACTCATACTATATATAAATTATCACTATACCCAAGAACTCATCTCAATAAGAAAATTGATACACAAATCAACTATTATATTCAGATTGACTATTATACTACTAAACACTAACAAGGATACCAGAAATCTTAGAACATTTTATTACTTTTTGACAAAGTAACTAATGGCTCAAGCCAAACTACATCAACCCCCAATCTTGTAATTTATCTCTATTGAGCCAGGTATGTTATAATATACAAGAAGTTTGAGCACCCTATACCTATTAAACTAGGCAATAATAATGTCATCTATGCTTAAGACAAGAGTAATATTAGTATATATCTATATGGGAATATTGACAAATCTTCAGATATCTTTATAGATATACTATATATATTAGATATAGGTAAGAATCTCTTCTTGATAGACTGGATAATAGCTCAAGGAGATAGAGAAGTAAATATATATCTAAATGGTGTAATGGTAATCAATCTAAAGTATAATAAGGAGTTAATATATATATAAAAAAAGAGAAATCTATATACAATTGATAGTATACTAAGTAGTATATTATCTATATATTCTGCAACTATAACTAAAGAGGATCTCTAATATATATAGTATAAATGCTTGGGATATATCAGTAAAAAAAAGCCTGAAATAAATAATAAGGAGTAAATCTATATATAGATTACTGAACTATATATCACCAGATTTCAGTCTTTATAATAGATATATAGCAAATAAGACTTTCTGGTAACTTTTTTAGAAATAGATAAAGCAAGTAGTCAGAATTCTCAATCTGATATATATAGATATCTATAGCTCTATACAAACTTTAATATACTCTGAGAAGAGATATTTTATCACTTTTATTGATAATTATATTTACAAAGTCTATATATACTTCCTTATAATAAAGAATGAGGTATTTGAAAAATTCTGAGAATTTAAAATAATTGTAAAGAATAAAATAAGATATAAGATATAGATCCTATGCTCAGATAATAGTAAGAAATATATCAACAAAGTCTTCAGAGACTTTTTGAAGAAGCATAGTATTCAATACTTCTCTATACACCTCAATAGAATAGTGTTGTAGAATACTTTTACTGAACAATAGTAGAGATGGCTTAAATGACAATAAATACAGCCAGCTTACTATACTTTTTTTGGACTGAAGTAGTAAATATAGTAGTATATACCTGAAATCATTGTGTTTCTCAAGCTCTAAGCAAGGATTCTGATAGATTCAGCAGATCTGATAATTAGTAATTCAGAAATAATAATAATTAATAATCTGAAAATAATGCTGATCTTATCTTTAAAGAATTGTAGAATAGATCCAAGCCTAATATCTCACACTTATAGATATTTAGAAGTGAGACTTATATTCTAGATAAAGATAGCAATAAAGACAAATTCAAGTCTAAGATGGATAAGTATATATTTCTTAGATATGATAAAATAGTATACAGATTGTAGAACCTACAGAAACACTATATAGTTATCTCTTATAATATTCAGTTCAAGTAAACTAAGTAGAAAATTTACATGGAAATTTCTATCTCTATTAATCTGATGATATAGCCAGTATCATTTATACTAATAGTAAGTAGAATACCCTCTATATCAATAGTCATAATTCTGGTAGCACAATCTATATCTATGCCTACAAAACTTCCTAAACCAAGAATTATAGATATTACAAATGATAAAGAGAAGAAAAATATCTTTCTAAAAGATAAGAAAAAATATAGATCTAGGCTATAAAATAAAGTTAAAGTAGATTTAGAAGTATTAGAATCTACTTAAGATATATATCTCATTATAACCACAAATATTACATAAACTATACTAGTACTTATAAGTATGTCTATATTGTAATAACTGATGAACTAGTATATTATGATAAAGCCATATACTTAGATAATAAAAAGGAGTGAAAAAAGACTATAGATAAGGAATACAATTTACTTATTAAAAATAATACCTAGAATCTAGTATCTCTCTCAACAGATAGATAAGCTATAGAATTGAAATGAGTTTATAAGATTAAGTATAAAACTGATAGAATAATAAAGTAGTATAAAGCTCAATTTGTGATAAAGAGATATTCATAAAAATATAGTATAGACTATAATGAGACCTTTTTCCCATATTTAAACTTACTTTACTTAGAATACTTCTTATGATTAGAGTTAAATATAATTATGAAATCTATCAAATAGATATTAAGATAGCTTTTTTTAACAGTGATATAGATATAGAGCTACAGTGAGGGATAAAAGTGATTGAATGTTATCTTATTATTATTATTTTATTTTATTATAGCTAAATATGAGTTCTATTAAATTCATATTATAACCAATAATTTAGTAACCCTAGAGCTTCCAAAAAATATTAGTTTTAATTTATTTTATTAATTATAAATAAAAGTTTATAACATTTAAAGTAGGATTACTGATTTGATCACTTTTGTCTCTGATATATTATCATATCCATTTTATTGATAACTTTAATATTTTATATAACTACCCTTGGCTTTGAATACTGCTGCAACACATCTTGGCATACTCTCTACCAATCCAACACAAACATTATCAGGAACTTCATTCCACTCATCTTCCACCTGCTCTCAAAGCATCTACATTCCCTTCAGTGCTTTCTCATATACATTGAGCCTCCTTTTGATATACCATCACAGATGTTCTATAGGATTCAGGTCAGGCAATTGTACCAGCCAGTCTAATAAGTAGATCAAATGGCTTTTGAACTATATCTGTGCCAAACCAGATGTATGCTTTGGATCATTATCTTGCTGGAATAAATTTTTTTTTGGCTGCATCTTAAAATATTTGATGGATTTCTTCAATTTATCATCAAGGATACTTTTGTAAAGTTCACCGTCCATTCTACCATCTATTTTGCATGTATATCTGATACTGGCAAATAACATACAGCCCCAAATCATCACTGAACTGCCTCTGAATTTAACAGTATCAGTCATGTGGCAGTCTTTGAGTGGTATGCTGAGTCTAGATTTCTTCCACACCTATAGACATCCATCAGAGCCAAAGTGGTTGATCTTGGTCTCATCTGAGAAAATGACATGTTTCCAATTGTCAACTGTCCAATCCTTGTATTTTTGGGCGAATTCATACTGAGCCTTTTTATGGCATACAAGCAATCTTGGTTTTTTTTGCTTGATGATGGCTTTCATGCCCACTTTTTTCAGTGTTCTATATATGGTCTTGGTACTGATGGTTTTCCCAACTTCTTCTATCAGTTTGGTGACCTTGAAGGCAGTTTTGGCCTTGCCAGAAGTGATTTGGCAAACTACCCATAATGAGTCACGAGTGGTAAGTGCACATGAATGGCCATTTTTTGGTTCAATGGTAATATTGGTACAATCCTCCTTCCTTATTTATGCCACACATCCATAACTAACACCTGTCTCTTTGGAAACCTTATGTATGGATATACTGGAATATAGTGTATTGATTATGCAGTTATGAATGTCAACAGAGAGCCTTCTCATTGTTTTTAAAATATTTTGAAGGTTGGAATTGATAGAGTATATTGATAAGAATAATAGAGAAAAATTCCATAGTGATAGGATAATTATATCTGAAACAACTGCCTGAAGATAGCCCAAATAAGAGTGAGGGACAAAAGTGATCAAATCAGTAATCCTACTTTAAATGTCATAAAATTTTATTTAAGATTAATAAAATAAATTAAAACTAATATTTTTTGGAAGCTCTAGGGTTACTAAATTATTGGTTATAATATGAATTTAATAGAAATCATATTTAAGCAACAATAAAATGAAATAATAATAATAAAATAACATTTGATCACTTTTGTCTCTCACTGTATATAAATATTAACTATAAAAATATAAACTATATAATAGAACTTATATACTGTCATGTAGTAGTCACTGAGTCCTTCAAATATGCCAGATTCTCTTCAAGGTATATTTCTTAGACTAACTTAAGTTTGTTATAAGCAAGTTCTTATTGGAGTGCCTTCCCAAGGTCTTATAGTCCTCAAACTTCTTATCTTTAACTATCTTATTATCTCTTAGATGGCTTGCAAGGAAGTGTGTGTATTGTACTAAGAAGACTGACTTTATTTTAGAGGAAATAAGAGGGGTATTTATACAAAATATAATTCAATGGTTGCTAAGATATAAAGCTAAATATAAATTCCAATAACTAAAACTACCAAGTTCCAGGGCTGGCATTATTTAGTATCACATCAAAATGCCAGTGCTGGAACAATTTCATATCACCTCAGAATACCAGTGCTGGCATTATCCAGTGTTACATGAGAATACTGGTGCTGGCATTATCTAGTGTAACAAAGAACTTAGAGCAGAAAGTTTAGGATTATGGGGGCTTTATCATCATCATCACTGAAGAAGATGAGGTCTACGAATTCGTCATGCAGGTTGCGCATTTCACATACTTCACGTGCTTCAGGTATATCGTGCGTCTTGTATATGTTGAAGTCATGCAGGATGACATCATTGCCGATGACATCATCACATTTGGCTGTGGTGGGGAAATTGGGAACAAGATCTAGAGCTCTCCAGTCTATGAGGTTCTCTTCCACAAAATAAGGAATAAATGTGGGGTCTTGGGGAGACCTAACCTGGATGCTTGGGCCTTGGAATACTGAGATCAATCCTTGCAGGAATTGATCTGAGTTGTCCTGGAGGATAGGGTGCCAGAAGTCTTCTACTTCTTCACTGTTGAGGGTGATAGTGGACTGGACTTCTGTAGCCACCCTGGCTTCTAGTGCATTGATATGGCAGGATGATAGGTCTCTGAAGTCTGAGACTCTAATATACTCTAAGTTGGGGATTGATCATGGTGCATGCCTGAAGATCTGATGGATCTTCTTAGCTGTCCTTGTTTCATATATATCTATGGGAGTGGCATCTTGTAGCTCTTGGGTGCTGGCCTGTGGGAACTCCTGGCAGAGGAGGTTTTCTATTTCATACTCCTGCCACATTTGGAGACATTCAGTAGCAATGGTGATCCTTGTTTCCATTTCATAGTAGTAGAGAATAAAGTGATAAGGGTCTGCAGTACCCAGGTTGACACTAGGAGTCCTTCTTGAGCAGGTCCTCATGGCTCTTCTGATGTCTTGGAACATCCTTTCTTTAACTGAGATACCTTGGTGGTTCCTTAACCTTGAGGTTTGGTGGGCAGCAGGCATTTCGTTTGTGGTAAGTCTTTGAGCTATTTTGAGATTGGTGGTTCTTATTGGTTACTACTACTGTGGTTCCTTGATCCTTCTTTTATATTCTTCAGGATGCTCATACTGTGGTCACAATGACTCACAGTTGGTCATCATTGCTCATCTCATATGCTGTATGATCTTCTTGTACTCTGATCTGGTGGCTTGCAAGGAAAGGCTGTCTCCTGTGCTGATGTCATTATTCTGGGGTCACCATTATATCTTTCTCCTGAATAAGGATCTTTCTGAGCATCCTTATTCATTGATTCAGTTCTGAAAATTTGCTGATCCCATAACCTCTGGCAAGGGGTCAAAAAGTGGTATTTATGGACTGGCATCTTCCCTTTGTATTTTGGCATGATGGTGAAGAGTCACTCCCTTCATATAGAGCAAGGGCCTGATTCTGATCTTGACCAATCAGTTGACAGTTCAAACTCCTCTGACTTCAAAAGTCTCATGGATGAGTAGTTGCCAGTGCTGTATCTCTTAGAGAATGGTCCAGACAGATAGCCTGCTGGTTATGGGACATGCTGTTACGATTTGCAGACTAGAACCTCATGGGTGGTTATCACATTTTGCTTCTCTTGTATAGGTTCATGGTATTTCTTGAGTCTGTTCCTATGTACTGTGGTAGGCAGTATGGTTTCTGAGATTTTTCTAAGTCAGAAGGTAGTTCTCTTAATATCTTGCATGTAGAAGGGTCCTTCCCATTTGGGCTCCAGTTTTTGCGACCATGAGGCTTCTACCATATTTCGATACAGTAGAACCTTTTCTCCAATTCGGATGGTTTCAAGGGCCTTGTGATTCTTTTCTGCATTCTTCCTTGTCAGCGCTTGTGACTTGGTGATGTAATCTTCAGCCTTTTTCCTGATTTGGTATAGTCTCCGGATTTCTACATCAACCTATCTCCAAGTTAGGTCTAGATTTGTGGCTGAGGTTCCATCAGAATCTTCTTCTCCGAAGAGCAGCTCTCTTGGGGTAAAATGTGTGCTCTGTGACTGTATGTCTCATAGGACAGAGAGGGCAGTTGGGAGATAGTTATCCCAATTCTCATATGTCTCTGAGATCTTTGCTAGGATGTTCTTGAGGGTCTTGTTGGTTCTTTCTGTCTGTCCATTTTCTTGAGGGTGGTACATGGTGGTCTTGATGTACTGGATCTTGTATTTCTGATATATTATCTTATGGAATCTATTGACAAATTCCGTTCCATGGTCTGTTGTGATTTGCTTTGGTGTCTTGTAGCAGCAGATGATTTCTCAGTGTAGGAAGTCAGCTATAGAGAGGGCATTGGCTTCTTGTAATGCTCCTGCCTCTATCTATTTGGTGAAGAGGTCTACAATAACTATAATATAGCAGTTTCCTGATAGTGTTACTGGTAGTGGTCCAATGATATCCATTGTAATGTGGTGAAAGGGGATAAGCTCAATTCTTGATGACCTGGGTGCCTGGTCTTACTGATCTTGTTTCTGTTTTTGGCACTTGTCACACCCTTTGACAAATTAGTGCAGGTCTTCTTCCATCTTGGGCCACCACATGGTTCTTCTTGCCTTGTCATATGTGTTGGTTCCTCCTAAGTTTCCTTGCTCGTATACTTCCTTCATTACTTGATACTTCTTGTGTTCAGGTATTACTAGCTTTCCTTTTTTTCTGAGTGTAGTGTTGTCTAATTCAAACTGTTTCCAAGTCCGATTGATAATGGTGATTGTCCAGGGTTCGAGGTGGTTGGGCATCTTCTGCTGTCTAAGGTAGCTGATTAATCCATAGTATAGCTCCTTATTCATGTTGAATAGTCTTGATGGGGGTGTTTCAGAGTGTCCTTGAGAGTGCATCAGTGTTGGTGTTGGTCTTTCCTAAGTGGTGCTTGACAGTACAGTCATACTCTTGTAGCCTGTAGATCTATCTGATATATATTCCTTTGGGGTTCAGAGTGTGGAATAGTCAGGCAAGAGCAGAATGGTCTGTTTGAATAGTGAAGTGTTTCCTGGCTAGGTAGTAGTGGAACTTGTCTACTGCCCAGACTACTGCTAAGTATTCAAGCTTGCATGACTTGTAGTTCTATTCTGCTCCATGGGTACCTCAGTTTACATAGGAGATGACATATTCATGTCCATCTTTCTTCTGAGCTAGGACTGCTCCAAGTCCTATAGCACTCGCATCTGTCTGCAGGATGAATTCTAGGTTCCAGTCTGGTCTTCTGAGGATGGGTGCTTGGGCCAACCTGGTCTTGAGTTCATAGAAGGTTTCTTGGTGCTCCTTGGTCCATTCAAATTTGATCTCCTTCTTCAGTAGCTCATAGATAGGTGCTGTAATGTTGGAGTATCCTTTGATGAATCTTTTGTAGTAGCTGGCCAGTCCAAGGAAGGTGTGGACTTCTGTGGTTGTTCTGGGTCTTGGGTAGGCTGCAACAGTCTTGATTTTCATGGAGTCTGTGTGGATTCTGGTCTGGTTGATGAGGTGTCCTAGGTAGGCAATTTCTTGAGCTGCAAACTTATATTTCTTGAGCTTGATGTAGAGGCTATGCTCCTTGAGCCTCTTGAGGGCTAGCTGTATGTGATTGACATGTTTCTGTGCAGTATTGCTGAAGATGATCACATTATCAACATAGACAAAGAGCCATTTTCCAATCTCGTTGCTGAAGACTCTGTTCATCATTCACTGGAAACTTGCTGGGGCATTGCATATTCCAAATGGCATTCACAGATAGATATAGGTGGCGTCAGGTGTGATGAAGGCTGATTTCTCACTAGCATCTTGAGTGAGACTGATCTGATGGAAGTCTGAGAACAGATCCAAGGTGGTGTAGTATTTGGCTTCACTTCCAAGAGTGGTAAGGATTTCTTGAATATTCGGCAAGGGCTGCCTATCCTTCTTGGTGATGGCATTGAGCTTCCTGTAGTCAATGAGAGTCTTGGTGCAAACTCTCCAGGCTTGCTTCCTTTCTTCGGAGCTAGGACAATGGGTGAGGCCTAGGGACTGATAGCTTGCTTGATGATTCCAGCTTCTTTCATTTCCTTGAGTTCTGCTCATAGCCACTCTCTGTAGGCAGATGGTATGGGTCTGGCTTTCTGGTAGATGGGCTTGGTATCACCAGTGTCAACTTCATGGTAGTACTTGGGTTCTTGATTGTGGATATCCCTAAAGTCTGTAGCAAGTACTTCTTCATTCTGATGCAGAATCTTGAGAAGTTGTTCCTCCAGGGGAAAGTTTTCTCCAATGGTATATATGTGCTTGTTCTGGTCCTTGTCTTTCTTGTGCTCAAGTTCAGTAATCTTAGTGGCGGTATAGGCTCCTCTTCCAGTAGATCCAAAGCCTTGTTCTCCTCTCTTGGTCTTGATGAGTTCAATGGCTTCTATGATCTTGGGCTTCTTGATTTCGTAGATCAGCATCTGGCCAATCCTGTCATGCTTCTTGACTTCGAAGGGGGTGGTGGGGTTGTGATTTCTGACTATGAGGAAGATCTCACCAGTGTAATCAGGGTCAATTACTCCTCCTTCAACTGAGATTTCGCTTTTGGCCAGACTGCTCCTGGTCTTGATGATTCCGGCATAGTTTTCTGGCAGCTTGACTCGGGCATAGCCATCAATGATCTTGTTATACTACTGCTCATCTGTGAGCTTGGGTGTCTTGTTCTTGTTCTTGTTCACCGAGTGTATGAAGACCTCTGTGTCTTCTTCATCTCCTTCCTCTATGTCTGGTAGGACTCCTTTGTGGAAATTGATAGAGACTCATACCTTTCTTCCTCTGTAGTTAATCTGCATCTTCTGGGCATTGAGGTCAATGATGGCCTTGGCCTTGTGAAGCCATTGGTTGCCAATGAGGATGTCATAGTTGGTGGCACTTGTAACAATCACATCCACTGGGATGGTAGCTCCTCCTATCTTGATGGGGACTTCTCAGATTTTGCTAAGGGGGGTAGTTCATGTACCATCTGCTGTGACATAGACCATCTTGGTGGACTCTTCAATATTCCAACCTAGGCAGTCAATTGTCTTCTTACTCATAAGGCATCCTCCAGCACCAGTATCAATGATGGCATCAAAGATACAGTCTTCGATCTGATAGGGGATATAGGCTGATGTCTTATGCTGGTCTTTAGATTCTTCACCTGAGTTCTCAGATTCTTCCTGTACATTGTGAGCTTCTACAATCTTATACTCTTGATTCTTGACAGTAGTTGCAAGTCCTACTCTCAACTGTTGTCTGAAGGCAGGGACTTCAGCTAGTTGTCCAAAAGTAGCATTGACCTTCTGTTCCTTGAGATCCTTGTAGATATCATACTAGTGGATCTTGGTCTTATGCAACTTCTGTTCCTTCTTGCTCTCACTTTCTCCTGAGACTGGAGTAGTGCCTTTAATAATTTGGTGGGCAGCTTCATCTAACTCCATATCTTGATCAATCTCCTCAGGTTGGGTCTTGCTTTGAATAGTGACAGCTGGGGTCTTCTTTGGTCTTCCAACTGGCTTGCTGTTGCTCTTCCTGTCATAGGGCTTGGACTGGGTTCTGGTACCTTCAATGGCAGGGTAGAATTCAAGCTCCTCATAGTATTCTTCATCATCAGTGTCACCAATCTCCTCGATGACTACTGTATTGGTTTGTTCTCTGGTTCTACTAGCATTGCTTAGTTGGGCTTTGCGTCTTGTTTCAGTTATGTAATTCTTTGTATAGTGGTCTTCTTTTCCACATCTGAAGCATGTGATATTGCATTCTTCTGTAGCAGCTGCAAATCTCTGCACTGGTCTCCTGTTGGCACTTCAGACTTCTCTAACAACATCATCAAGGTGTGCAGTCATCTTGGTGAACTGCTTGGCGAGTTCTTCCACTAGGTCAGCTTTGGCTGCCTTGGGGATAGATGGGGTTGATTGTCTGTTTACAACTGTGGCAGGTATGATACTAGTTGGCTTTGATGGCTCCATCTTGATACCAGTTATTTTCTCCATTGAGTATTTGGCAGAGTGTCTGGCAGTCCAATATCTCTGTGCAAAGACCACTTTCTGGTCAAGGGTCAGTACAGCTGGGGTAGACCAGATTGCTAGGGCAATTTCAGGGTAAACTCCTTTGAGAAAGATTAAATCCACTATTTGTTCCTTAAGGGCATCATTATAGTCAGTCAGGACAATCTGGTGGCAGATTCAGTTATAGAATGAGTTGGGATCTTCACTAAGTCTCTAGCAGATAGTATTGAGTTGATCCTTGAGAGCTTGCTTGATCTCTTCAGTATAATATGTTGTTCTGAGAAAGGCCTTCATTTTGGCAAGTTTGGCTGCACCATTATCAGTAATAGTGGCTGTATTGAACTTGTCTCTGGTAGGTCCTCTGAGACTGACTGATAGAAGGACCAATTGTGCATCCACACCAAGGGCTCATACAGTGGCAAATTGTTCAAAGTCTTCAATGAAGATCAGGATTGACTCTTCAGTAGTATATCCATAGAATGTAGAGGGATGCATTTCCATCTTGTCTTGAATTCTTGCAGGGGTGACTCTTGTAGTCAGGGTAGTTGTTGTGGGAGTTGTTCATTTTTCAGCTTGAAAGTGAGGGATTTGTCTTGAATCACCAGCCAATAGGCACCAAGTTGTCACATAGTAGTTGCTGAGTCCTTCAAATATGCCAGATTCTCTTCAAGATATATCTCTTAGACTAACTCAAGTTTGTTATAAGCAAGTTCTTATTGGAGTGCCTTCCAAAGGTCTTATAGTCCTCAAACTTCTTATCTTTAAACTGTCTTATTATCTCTTAGATTGCTTGCAAGAGATTGTGTGTATTGTACTGAGAGAAACTGAGTAGACTAAATAGACTGACTTTATTTCAGAGAAAATAAGAGTATTTATACAAAATATAATTCAATGGTTGCTAAGATATAAAGCTAAATATAAATTCCAATAACTAAAATAAAATACCAGGACAAGAATAACTGCTAAGTTCCAGGATCAGCACTGATGGTTGTACAGGTTCAGGATACTGGTATAATTTGATGTCACATCAGAATACCAGTGCTGGCATTATTCAGTATTATATCAAAATACTAGTGCTGGCATTATTCAGTATTACATCAGATACCAGTGCTGGTACAATTTCATATCACCTCAAAATACCGGTGCTGGCATTATTCAGTGTAACCAAGAGACTTAGAGCAGAATGTTCAAGACCATAGGAGATTTATCATCAGAGGTTAGGATATCTTTGAAGGAGATGAGGTCCATGAACATCTCATCTGTCTTGTCATTGTTATCACATAGGTCGTACATCTCGCATATGTTGTACATTTCGTATGCTTCAATGTCACATGGGATGATGTCATTGCCAATGATGTCATCATATTCGGCAGTAGTGGTGGGGATAAGGAGATCTGGAGCTCTCCAGTCTATGAGGTTCTCTTCTACAAAATAGGTGACAAATATGGGGTCTTAGAGAGATCTAACCTGGATGCTTGGGTCTTAGAATACTGAGATCAATCCCTGCAGGAATTGGTCTAGGTTGTCCTGGAGGATAAGATGCTAGAAGTCTTCTACTTCATCACTATTGAGGGCAATAGTGGACTGGGCTTCTGTAGTCACCCTGGCTTCTAGTGCATTAATATGGTGAGATGATAGGTCTCTGAAATCTGAGACTCTTATATACTCCAAGTTGGGGATCAACTATGGTACATATCTGAAGATCTGATGGATCTTCTTAGCTATCCTCATTTTGCATATATCTATGGAAGTGGCATCTTGTAGTTCTTGAGTGCTGGCCTGTGGGAACTCCTGGCAGAGAAGATTTCTTATTTTGTACTCCTGCCACATTTGGAGGCATTTGGTAGCAATGATGATCCTTGTTTCCATTTTATGATAGTAGAGGATATAGTGATAAGGGTCACTAGTACCCAGGTTGACACTAGGAGTCCTTCTTGAGCAGGTCCTCATGGCTCTTCTGATGTCTTGGAACATCCTTTCTTCGACTGAGATGCCTTGGTGGTTCCTTGACCTTGAGGTTTGGTGGGCAGCAGGCATTTCATTTATAGTGAGTCTTTGAGCTATTTTGGAATTAGTGGGTCTTGTTGGTTGCTATTACTGCAGTTCCTTGATCCTTCTTTTATATTCCTCAAGATACTTGTACTGTGGTCACAATGACTCATAGTTGGTCATCATTGCTTATCTCATATGCCATATGATCTTCTTGTGCTCCGATCTGGTGGCTTGGAAGGAAAGACTGTCTCCTGTGCTGATGTCATCATTCTGGGGTCACCATTACAATAAATATATATAGATATATCCAGTATACTATATTTGGTTATAGCCTCAAATATGTATAAATACTCTCTATATTGAGGGTGTTGTACCCTCAGCTCTGTTTTCTCTAAATACAAGAATAAAGTAGTATTCTTATCACAGAAACCTCAGACCCAACTTATTAATGATTTCAAGTCTGATCAACTTGGGATACAAGCATAGTACTTCCATCAGTACAAGAACCCAAAAGTGATACCTGGACTCTGCTGCAACAGGCAATTGGAATCAGTGCTTCCTCACAAGAACTCAGAACTTAGGGCTGATAGTCAGTTTGATTATCTGCAATGTATTAATTCTATCAGCATATAGTTTATTACATATATAATAGAAAATCTTAAAGCTCAGAGATATAATACTAATATTGTTAGTCTAAATAATATACCTTTTCATTTTTAAGAGTTTACTAATCATATTTTAGGAATATATAATATATCAAAAAGGTACGTAGATGTATAACTATTGTTGTGATATACTCGAGTCTCTTGTTGGGGATTGGTGTGTCCCAAAGCTTTAACCAAAGTAAATAATAATTTTCAACATGAAATACATGTCCTTAACGCAGAGTAGAAACTAATCGTCAATACCATGGAAGGCGAATTACGCTTGAATGAGTAATTTCAGAAAAAGTTTGACTAGCAAATCGTATTGTCCATGGCGCTATTTCACCCGCAAATCTATTCGGCCTTGACAGCTCCTCCGGTTCGACTGTGGCATCGGATTTAACATCCGGAGTTCTGGTCTCATTTCATCGGGTTTTACCGCAGTAGACTCCTGTCGTCTCATCGGGCTTCAACAGCGGGCGTTCGGCGCCATCGTCCCTACCTTGTCCTGTGTTGGATTACACGGCGTGATCTGCGTTGATCGAGGAACGTCGACCTGTTTTGGATTAAAGTAATTGACCGACGTTGGTCGTGTACCGTCCTGTTCACTATTATTTTGTCCACCGGGAAGCCGGGTGCGACTGCCTCCGCCAGAGAAGAATGATTAAAGACATAAAAGCGGCGGGGATCGGTGGCGACGGCACCGACGGCACCGTCGAAATACCAGCGATGACCTCAGCGGGAATCGGGCGTGGAGGATCAATAGAAACGTATGGTAAGGTGTAAGAGTGAGGAGAATAACACTCCATTATTCCCGTGCCAAAATCAGGACCCATAATCACGGAAACAGATTCGTCGCGTGTCGCGATGGGGTTGGACGAGGCGTTGGGATTGGGATTTCAGAGCTGCCGATTGGGGTCGAACTCGTAGACAGCTGTGTTGTCGGTTTGGGTGGTGGTCAAACCCTTTTTTT